>CAJQZN010034564.1:0-17489 GCA_907164685.1 Colias eurytheme | reverse complement strand
TTGTGTTTACTTTTGGTCTTAATATTGAACTGAATGTTCTAGTACAGAAGGTTATAGTAGATCAACCGGTTTATTTACGTGCCTTAATTTTAAGGAAGACTAAGAAAAATAAAAGGTATCAACAGAAATGAGGAAAACTTTAACGGAAGTTTAAATAATCACACAGAAGTTATAAATAACTTTAAAAATATCATGACATAACAATAAGGCATTTCAAATATTAATAAGAATTTATTAGAGAGTAAGTTATTTCAGGACCTTTAATACCTATGCGAAATTTTAAATATATGTAATTATTTTTATAAATAAAACAATAATAAAGTGAGAAAGTGATCTATACGATGCTTTTACGTAACATGCATTGTACTTGCCGCTAGCCATAAGTTGTGACTTGCGAACAATTCAATGTGTTGGCTATGGCCGAATCCAATCCTTAATTAATAATGACAATGCGTGCATGTTCATCGAACACCATATTATAATATCCTTTTGATAACAAAAATGCTTACAGAATCGATTCACGGAATGCGACAGCTAGACATTTTTACACATAAGGTTAACGTAAATACAAATTTAAACTGTAATGAGTTCTGAAATAACATAGAAAATAATGTTTTTTTTTTTAAATATTTTTTCGATATGCCAAATAAAACCATGTTGCTAAACATTATTGACGCAAAGGGATTGAACTCTGCCAAGAAAACAAAGTAACAACCGTCTATTTTAATCCTGGTAAATTAAGTGGGAATTGTTATCCCAAAGATATTTTACCATTGAGGTTGCTGCGTTGACAAGTCTGTGACAGCACAACAAATTGGTTTTGGTTTTTCCTACAGAAGGTATCATCTAATATGTATCATATTATCCACATCAATGAAGCTAAATAGATATATCATACTATTGTTTATTGGGGCCTATTGTTTATTATTATTGATTATCAGCTTTATTATCATCTGCCACCGAAAGCATGTAAAAAAGTACATTAAAAAAGATACTTAAAGTGCACAACAATAAAACATAGTATAAAACAAGTACTGTGTTGTAAATATATAAAAAGTTTAATAATTCAGATAGGAGAGCTGTCTTATTGGCTCTCGTAAAATTGCGTGTCGACATACATAGGTACGCATAGAAAGAAGTAAAGAATATTTACTCACAAATAATACGATCGTTTCCACGCCACAATATGTGAATAATGTATATGGTTAAGCAATTAACATCTTGTTAATTGCGTAAATTTTTTCAAAGCGAAAGACGTTGCGATCAAGCATGTTTATTCCAAAAACATTAAATGATAACTCTATGTTGAACAACAATGTATTGCAAATTTCAAAACCCATTCAAAGGTTAACCTATATATTGATAACATCCTTGAAAACGCATAAATGGTTTATGATGTAGGTTAATTAAAAGATTTAGAGGTTCTTTGTAGGTTGGGGCACAAAGTCGAATTCCATATATGTAATGTTATTTGCAAATATGTACATATATTATGTACCAAAAGCTATAATTTTCTAATATCGCTAAATTACTGATTTCGTTTCAAACAAAATACTATGATAACAGAATACATAGTTCCATTAATTTACAAATACCATTAAAAATAAACTTTCATCCATGTATTAGCGTTATCGATACGCGAAATAATAATATTAATTATAGATCAATAGACAAATGAATACAGTACAGTTATACTTACATATTTGTTATCCGGTATAGTTACGCGCGTAAGGACGAAAACTCCTCGGAATTTTATTAGCGCGCGTGATCACCGATTGAATACAAATAAAAAATAGAGCTATTCGACTTTCCCGTATCACGTTGCACGGTTGCGCGGGCGCAGGTGTAAACGCTCCACGACGACGGCACAGCAAGCAGTGATTGAGACTACTGGCGGTTGCCGACGCGCGACTGTCGCTCGCTCGCGTCATCAGACGTCACTGATGCAATACGCACCTGACACCGCCGGTATTCAGCAACCACCTTCTAGCTGCTTCCGATGCTGTGCACACTGGAACCCCACTGCTCCCCACTCGTTAATTAAGCAAAAAACAAAAACAAAAACATTACTCACCAACTGATTTTGTATCACAGGCAACGACTCCGTGTTTAAACTATGATATACCTGAAAACAATTAATTTTTTGTTAATAATTGGCATAGGAAATCGATTACTAGTTCAATTATAAGCTAGAGCTTACAAGTCCACTACAATACAACAATAAGGCGAATGAGTAGGTATTACGTGGTATTACCTACTACATACATTTAGAAAGATTTTCATTGGAAGTGATCAACTTTCATTATAAATTACATTTTTAATGAAAAGTTTAGAAAATAATTGTTTTATTCGTAATATAAAATAATTTTATGATTTTTTTGCTTATAGTCCGGGATACATCGCCCATTTTTGCAAGTGATTACTATCAAGCTAATTTTTCGTGAGTAGCTTTATTTTGATGAGATGCCCAATAATTTCATGTTCAAAACTCTCGATTGTGGTAGCTACCAGAGGAAACAAGGATAAAATATTTTGATTTGATGGTTCTCAAATATTAATTACTAACTGAATGTTTTTTTTTGTTCAATCTCAAGATAATTATCTAAATTATTAGAAAAAATATTTGTCCTACAAAATCTATGGTTTGATCAAAGAGTCCCCCTTTCCAATGTGTATCGATAACGAAGTCATCATAAATGATTACTAACCAGCTGATTTTTTTATTTTCACTTATTTAATACTTATATAATTCAACAGACATATTGTCCTACAAATTGCGTAGTAAATATTTGAGAACCGTCAAATCAAAAATTTTCATCCTTGTTACCTCTGTAAGCTACCACAATCGAGAGTTTCGTACATGAAATTATTGGGCATCTCATCAAAATAAAGCTACTCACAAAAAATTAGCTTGATAGTAATCACTTGCAAAAATGGGCGATGTATCCCGGACTATTAATTTTTTGTATGTTATAGTCGGAAACGTAACTGGTGTGTCACTTGATGGTAAGCGCATCGACTGTCAATGAAAATTTGCAGAGCCATAAGGCCATCTGAGTGTCTTTAACGTCTCCGAAAATCAGTTGGGCCGATTTTAAAGGCATAGGAAAGAAAAGATTGATGAGGGAAATAATACATAAAGGAAAGGATTGGGAAGTGTAGGAAAAAGGATACGTGCCTTTTTTTTAAAGTGGGGAAATCTTGCATAGATACCCACGGCCTCCGAGGAAGGGGCCGTGGGTTATATCGGATTCCTACCGAGCAAAACTCCACTGTGTTCAGCGAGCCGCATCAACGACGGGACCACGGGTATGGAAAAATTCGTCCGTGACCCCATCAGCACGGATACGGGCCTGCGGATTCACTCCGGATCCACTAACCGCATGCCACTCTTTCGTCCGATTTTCTGTGGGGGTGTGGTGCCTTACTCAGTACGAACTGGCCCAAGTAGTGTCAAAGCGTATCTCCTCGACTCTCTTTATCTACACATAATGAATTCCTTGGCAACATTAGGGAACGCATCGAAAGTTTAGTTTGACATCAAATAAATAAAATATAAATGTTAAATTTACGTCGTATACGTTCCTGCGTCAAAGTGATGTTATTCTTATAAGAATGTATTATTTTAATACCAATATGAATATGTATTAAAATAAAATGGGAAGTAGGTACTTATTGCTAACATATTTTTCGTCCAAATTAAGTATTGTTCATAAACCAAATGAGTAAAATATTTAATCTATAAAAAAGGGTTCTAATGCGAGTGTATTGTGTACCAACCAAATGGCCAAAGTAAATTCAATGTTTATTTGTTCGAGACTTTGATTTACGTCATAAAATGGGTAAATACGGGTATTTTTTTATAAAAAAACAAAACAACCACTTATCCGAATCGGTTTTAAGATTGTTATGGAATATTCCTAATACAAAGATGGTAAGTCAAAGCGCAATACGATAAGCAGTATGCAAAAAGATCATTTAATATAATATACATAACTAGTTATATTATATACTAGCGGTCCGCCCCGGCTTCGCCCGTGGTACATGTTTACGTTTTCTCTACATAAGAACCATCCTCGTACTTCAAGGAATATAATTAAAAAAGAATTATCGAAATCGGTTCAGCCGTTCTCGAGTTATGCGCTTACCAACACATTTTGCGATTCATTTTTATATATAAGACTAGCGGTCCGCCCCGGCTTCGCCCGTGGTATATGTTTACGTTTTCTCTACATAAAAACCATCCTCGTACTTCAAGGAATATAATAAAAAAAGAATGATCGAAATCGGTTCAGCCGTTCTCGAGTTATGCGCTTACCAACACATTTTGCGATTCATTTTTATATATAAGATTTGGCTTTAATGAAGCAACAAAAATATTACTAAACTAAACTTGAAATCGGATGTTTATTTTTAAACTAAAGCATCACAAACTAAAGAATAGTTATATCCTTGTCCTTTCTTCTTTAATAAATGTATAGTTCTGCAATCATAATTGCATACTTGGATAGGAACAACAGAAAGCGAAATATTGAGAGCGCCATCACAGCGACATTGAAACGTCATTATTTGGCCTTAAAGGGCTAAAAGTTCGAGAACATTACGTCATTACTGGCCATTGCATGCAATTAAACAGCCTATATAATATAACTAGGGATGTAACGATACATGATTTTGCCGATACGATACCGATACCGATATTTGTAGTAATGTATCGGCGATACCGATACCGATACCGATATCGATGGCTTGGTAGAAAAATAAATAGTGAATTATGCATAAAAAGTTACCAACATTTAACAGAGACAACTGTTAATCGTATTCTTTTAAATAAAAATGCCAAATCAAAAAACTACAAAACCATTTATTTTAGTATTATTATTTTACGAAGTCAGTTAAACTTTAAGTAATACACATACAATCAGTACCTAATAAAAGTTTACTATATTGGTAGAGTTTTTTCAGAAAACAAAGTGCGCACGCGCGGGCGGCCTCCCACATCGTTCATTGGGCACGGATTTTTGAATTATTTGATATCAAAAAAATTGGTTGTTTGTAAAGTAGGTTTACGATCGAGATGTTTACGTGATAACATAATGCAGTGGCAGAGATCGGTCCGTCTCTCTCTCGTTATACCTGCGATCGCGCTCGTGAGGTTTTGGTGTGACACAAGTTTATGAACATGTCACCCAACTAAAACGATTTTAAAAACGTTATCACGTTAAAAATTAAAAAAATTCAAAATTATTTATTTCTTTCCTTTACATAAACAAATTTGTGATTGGAACACTCCTAGTAAGCAAATAAAATGCTTGTGTCAGGAGGTTCCTTAACACTATTACAGAAACAGAAATAAAATAATATGAATGAATACAATGCAAAAACATAAAAGAAAAGAAAGAATTTAATAAAAAAATATCGGTATCGGTTGATTTATTATCGGCGATACCGATATATCGGCCGATATATCGGTATCGGTATCGGTATCGTTACATCCCTAAATATAACACATTGATTTAGATTCCTTACATAATAATTACAAATTCCTTCAATATAATATTTATAATACTATTCTTATTCTTCTTCTGAAAACAATTTTTATACACAAAAATAGCAAAACTCCTACCTATATATAATACTTGTTAAAAATTGTCAATTATTATGGTATATTGTGTTTATTATTGAATATCACTTTAATTCAACTTGAAAAGGATATACCTAATTATAAAAACTCGAAAACATAAAATCAAAACATTGAACTGGCAAGTGGTAATAACTAATAAGCAAATAAACCCACGAGCATAATATGTACATATTATGTTTAAAAATACATTATTTAAAGATTAATTGAAAAGGAAAATATTCAACGCACCTTTACTTTAGGTACGAAAAAAAATGAAAAACAATACCGGCGAGGTAGACCTTGCACTGTGAAGGGTTCCGTAATGGGGAATTAATGCTATATAAAATATATAATACATAATATATATTAATCTATACTAATATTATAAAGAGGTGTATGGTTTTCACGCATAAACTACTGGACCGATTTCAAAAATTCTTTCACCATTAGAAAGCTGCATCTTTACTGAGCAACATAGGCTATATTGCATTTTCAAAAAAATTAGAGATCCTTACCAAAAATGCAATAATTTAACCCAAGGTGTAAAAAAATCCTCAATAAAACTTCTGTCATCGCGTGCGCTGCGGAATCTATTGAAGATAGAACAAAAAAATGTTCTACGGTATTATAGAATGGATCAATATCTACAAGAAAGTCCGCGATACCATATGTCCATCTTCAGTAGTTATGTTACTACAACAACTTTTTTACGTTTTCAAAGTAAATAGAAGTGCCGACAGTAATCAAACCATGTTATCCATACACATATATTAATCCTTATCCCATTAAATGATGTTTTATTATAGACTGTTTCAATACCAGAAAAATACTTTTTAAATGAAAAGAATTGGATATTCCATTCAAAAGATATAACGAATTTTTAAAAGTGTCAATCTACAGAAAATAGTAGGTATACAGTTCGAGCAGGCCGTAGTGCGGGGGTCACGGAGGAATTCTACCAATATGCGTCTTGACGGAACACAGTGGGGTTTTGGTCGGTAGGAATCCGACATAACCCACGGCCCCTCCCCCGGAGGCCGTGGGTATCTATGAAAGATTTCCCCACTAAAACAAAAAAAAGGCCATAGTGCGGGACGGGGTAAAGGTGATTTTCATGTGATTAAAAATTAAACCTATAGTCCGACCTATGTAGACTTTTCACTGTAACGAAATAGCTATCTATGCGGGTGAAACCGCAGGGCATTGCTAGTTATTAATATATGTCTTATTGGTAAATATTATCCATATTTTGTATTATATTTATTTAAATATTATTAAGCTATAAAGGTCGGTTTATTTATATCTCTATACCTACGTGAATTCTGATCGTGTATGGCATATTAAATAATATTAAATATTAATGGAATTTGGAGCAAAAATATATTTTTAACATCATCATACAAAATTATAATAAAAATAATTTTAATTTTCATTCTGTGCACGTTACTTGTGTTCCTATATAACTCTATAAGATAAAATACTTGAATGATGAAATTAGATGTGTATATTGTATAATGTACATACTCTGCTAAGTTTTTAACACTTGAAATACGATGAAAAAATATTTGTGTTAAGAGGAAATCGCATTTCACAGATATGATTCGATTGGTATGAAAATTAGGTACATATTTATAAACTATCGCTGTCAATCTCCAATCGTTTGCGCTCGATAAGGACAAGAACAGAGAGGTTTGGTTCTCGTCAATTCCTCCTACACTATTTGACTAATATAAAATATATTTTACGAACACAAAAAGATATAAATTATGTTTTCCTTTTTTTAAATGATCAATCACAATATTTTATTACACAAGTCTTTTAAAACACAATTGTGTCCGTTTTATTATTTTGTCATGATAAAAACTAAAGGAAATATTTTTTAAATTAAATTGTAGCCTTGTCGTCTACTACAATAATTTATAATTCTCCATTTAATTATATTCAGAGGTATCATTACTTGACCTTATGCAATGTGTGATATATAAAAATATATCATGTTTTTAAATTAGGTAATGCATGATACGATTCTTAATCTCGCGTTTGATTACATGGTGATAGTGAAAGTTATCTACATTAAGAAAAATATATAAATATTTACTTTCTGTACAAATCCAAAACACACTAAACGGGAGTGACCTAAAGTACGAAATAATTTAAGATTTAAATTTATATTACCTACTTATATCATGAAATGCTTGCCCAATTAAAACTGTTACAGTTTCTAAAATAATCTTAAAACTTTATTCAGTGTTGCAACTACACACATATTTGATTTTGTTGGCTAATATTTATTGTAGAACTAGATGACTCGGCAAACCTTGTTCTGCCTTACTCTTATATCATGGGATATCAAGAATAAGATTTATATCCTTTTTAAATCAAAATTAGAATAGGTACAAAATTTCAAAGAGAAAATTTTAACCCAATTAGGTATGGTAGATATGTATATGGTATATACTATGTAGATATTCGTGATTTAATTTTACCGAGGTCTTAAATAACAAATTCCTCAATATTTTAATTGATTTTAAATATTTATTACATGTGTTGATATAATTATTTACAGGCGTTATAAATTACGTAAATATATGTTGAGTAGTGTGTCCAAAAAAATTCCTTTGTTTAAAAATGTTTGTATGGCTAAATTAAATTGATTTTATTTTTAAATTGGTGTGAGTAAAAAAATTCTAGTAGCCGCTATTTTTAGTGGAATCCATAGTCTATGAGACCTTTCCATTCAAGCATTTTCTTCAAACAATAATATTGATAAACATTAGTAAATTTTACGTTGATGATTTTAACAACTAAAAGTCTATTAAAAATATGTTAGTTGCGTTAACTCAAATAGGTTTGTTTTTATTTCTTTTGGAAAACAAATAAGGCTAATTAAATAAACTTTCCGTGATTTAATTGACTATTCTTCATCACTACATAGTATAAAACAAAGTCGCTTTATCAGTCCCTATATCCCTTTGTATGCTTAAATCTTTAAAACTATGCAATGGATTTTGATGCGGTTTTTTTTTATAGATAGAGTGATTCAAGAGGAAGGTTTTAGTATGTATATAATCTATAAGGTTATAGACAAAGCGGGCAAAGCCGCGTGCGGTAAGCTAGTTGAGAATATACTATTATAAAGCAGTCACACCGTTGTACTCAACCTATAAACACTTTATAGTGTATTTTCAATTTGGCTCTATTTGCCATAAATATGGATGTTTGTTCGTTGGATAGTACCGGTGTACAAAATGGACTGGAAAGCAAAAGTATGGGATGATGCAACATAGCCCAAGACTACCCTGAAGCTAGTAACAATTAGTTAGTTGGATGTCATGTTATTGTACTACAAATCTACCTAAAAACTGAAATAATTCAAAACTCATAATTAACATTTTTATAAATCATATATAAACAATAAATTACAACGCCACCTAGTGCTAAGTATATTAATAATCATAAGTTGTTTATTAATGAGCAATAAAACAAAAAACTAGATGGCATAAAAACTGAATTTTATCAATTTTTGGGAGCAGTAAATGCCAAAAAAATACTCTTGTGACTTGTGCATTGCCCTGGTAGGTATACAACTTTCTAACAGATAATTTTTTAAATGGTTGAAAAACATTTTAATTACATAGAGTGACTCTCGAGGGAGGTTTTAGTATAGGTTCAATATTTTAGAAAGTGTGCGAAGCCACAGGAAGAAAGTTGGTAGTATATTGGAAAGATTATTTATACTACATATATATAACTCAAGAATGGCTGAATGAATATCCAGAGTCTACTTTATTATTCGATATACTTTGAGTAAAACAAGAAATGTGTTGAATTCGTTTAGATATAGATAAAATTTATCTATATCTAAATAATATTCTAAATATTTATCTGATAAATAATATTGTCCTATGAAGCTTCAGTGGGATCAAGCAGTACAGTATCACATAAGTTTACATTTGGTTTGAGGGAAATCAATGTTAGTAATATTAATTACAACGGACAAAATACCACAGGCTCAGCCGGAAAGGGCTCTTAGAATGTGATCAATTGCCATCATCAAGTGTTACATTTATATTTTAGGCACAGGGGGAAAAGTAAGCAATTTTCATCTGGAATATCAAGTGCCATCATCAAGTGTTACATTTATATTTTAGGCACAGGGGGAAAAGTCAGCAATTTTCATCTGGAATTCATTTTATAAGAGTAAGCAAAATACTAGACTCGTCACTTGAAGGTAACAAGAATGTAAACAAAGCCGGGTATATGCGAGTGTATTGGTGTACTTAAGAGTTAAGAATATGATCTTATCCTACAGGTCCCCACACCCCAGGTTGTAACGGTTTGGAAGCAACGCATGAGGAAGTTGGTTCCATAAGTCTATGGCTTGGGTGGCAGAATACCGAAAAAGTTAATGAAAAATTTAAATAATGACACAATTTATGGAAATAATATTCCAATCTAAAGAAATGTTCTAATCAAGAAATAAAAATATATATTTATAATGGTAATAGTATTTATGAGAAAAACTAAATATATTATACAATAATGTGTAATTAATATACTAACTTAGAATTCATTATTTAGGCAAATTTAGCCGCAAATGTTGCGAATTAATTTATTTATAGTTTGATCTTAAATATGACTAACATTTTCCTGATGTGTAATAAAGTATTGCTATTTTTCATATGACTAATGAATGAGAAGAATCGTAAACAAAAGTGAAAGTATACACTAAACTAATTAATGAATATGAAGCATACATTTCTAGCTTATAATAACAACTTTGTATGCGATATTTACTGTAATTAGGAGAATAATTAAAAGCATATTCAGTAAACATTCGATTGTTATCATTTCATAATAAATAGTGGGCGTGTACACAAGACCAAAAAATTGAGTACTTACCAAGCAGTAACACCGATTATATCATCTTAATACATCATCACAGTATGATAAATTACTAGGTACTTATTTGTAGCATTGAAATTAAATTAACTAACGAGGCAGCGCTTGTCACCTATTCATTTACTTGCAATCGGTGATTTAGGTTATAAAAATAGATATTCTTAACTCAATATAAATAATACTTAATGAATGAATCAATTCTTAATAACGTCATGATAAACAACAAAAATTAAGAAACTGTATTTTACACAATATCTATCAACTACAACTTTCAGCTTCAGATTTCATTTCATTTTTTTAAATCTCAATCTCGCCTACTTTAAACCCCACCTCCAATCTCTCATAAAACTATAGTGATGTCCTCCTTACTGTTGCTAAGTCTCTTGACTCTTCCACAAAATAACGGTTTTTTATTTGATATAGAATTTTTTTTATAGATATTGTGATTGTAACAACTTTTATAATAAGGGTTTATCTTTTTTTAAAGAAACGTAATAAATACAAAATTATTTATTATTGTTTCGGATTTATATTTAAATGGATGGTCTTATCTAAAATAACCTTCAACATATAACATAGTGAGTCTTTTAGATATTGAATTTATAATATTCAAATGCTTTAATTTCAAAGAAACTCTAGCGTATGGGTATTTACTTTTTTTTTAGTCGGACTGTAACTTTTACCTACAACATTAATCGATTTTTATGAATACATTTATTAAACGAACATCACTATTGACAGTAAAATTCAGATGAAGCTAAAACCGTCAACGGAATGTCAAAAAAATAACAGCCAATGATAATATAAAAATTACAGACAAATTAACAATTAATTACTCAAATATTTTCAAAATTATTTAAAAATACATTAGAAATAATAAATATATTAATACTTATTTTAAGATAACAGATCGATATTTGAATAATAAAATTATTGCCATCTAGTGTCGAATAGAAAAAACGCTTTGAGGAAATTTTTTCAACTAGTAAAATTGTTATGTCCAACCCTCGATAGATGGCAATATATGCTTTGCTATTATCCCTTCAAAATCCCTCCAATTCCTTCACCACTATGTGTATTATGTATTTTTTAATATTATATATTTTTTAACCGACTTCAAAAAAAGGAGGAGGTTATCAATTCAGCCTGCATATTTTATTCTAAATCATTACTCAATAAAATATTATCTACATAATTAGGGAATTAGGATTAATTGTGTTGCTGAAGCTGATGTTATAGAAACATATTATTATGTTTAAATAACCTAACTGTAGCAGATATTATAATATAAACATGTCTACGTCTGGTAAAAGATTTTTATTGCACGCCTCATAAGCGAAGCGTTGAGGTGGGTACTACTGTCACTTCGCGCATGTATCATACATTGCACTTGTAAGATAATACATACACACACATATTAAGAAAAAACACTATGTTTAACGTTCATGATATTTTTGATGTCATTTTTGTTATTTAAACTAGTTAAAAAACAGTTTAAAAAAGTTCTGTCTTGGACGTCCGTGTGTCTGTATGTGCGGATCCTTTTTCTTGTTAACACGATAGCGACCGAAATACTTTACTAATCGAGTCTTTTTTTTTCTCTTACGCTTGAGTATGCTCAGGAATAGAACCCTTTCATTTTTCAGGGTCTGATTCGATGTGGTTTAATTGTTATTAAATAAACAAAAATAATAATTAATAAATATTTATTAAAAAAAATTATGAGGCGTGCACTTTTGGATTTTCCAAATTATTTTTTTATATTCGACTAGTCGTTTTTGTTAAGAAGTTGCAAACTTAAATCATCAAGACACATGCTCCATGTAAGTGTTTTACATATTTTCCATTTTAATTGTTATAAGCAGCCAATAGTTGATTAAAGAATATGAGTAGGTATATTATTAAATTGTTTTTATGCTTTTTATTTTTTTCAGCTTGCTAATTGCATCCCTGTATAACCTTAGAGTACATGTATAAAGTCTGTAAATGTATTCTAAGTATGTATAGGTATTTAACTAATACATATAATATATAGATATGAATGTAGTAGATGATTATAGTCCCGGAACTGAATTAAACGAATTAGAACTAAAATATATTATGAAATGAAATTGTACGTGAAATTTAAGTAAACGCTTTTTATTACATATTTTAAATGTATACAGCATTTTTCTTTTAAAATTTACAAAATATGTGAAATTGAAATCAGTACGTCAAATCAGTACGTACGTCAGACAGTAACCTGTCTTTCGAAGTTAGATACAATATCTGGTTTACATAACTAAGTGCTAAACCAATTAACTATGCACATTAACATAAATAAAAAAGAAACGAAGATATTATATTCAAATTCAGTTAATATTTTATAATTTCCGAAACGTCAAGAAAAACAATACGAGGTATTCAATTAAGGCCATCGGAGACAATCATCATGAATTTCACCTGTTATTACCATAATAATAACTTTCTTTGTTTTGATGACCCTTAGTTCGATTCGTCTTCGTTACAAATGTACTTACCTGTTTCTCTCGGAAATAAGCCGAATTCCATTAAAAATATTATATTTTGGAATGAGTTATAAGGTATAACATTATTAGTCTGTGGTATAACTGTGTACCAAAATCAGCTTTTTTATAAGCATGGCAAATAAATTACATTAATATAATTTTAAAATAAATTACATTGAAACGTAGAATCGTAAGGACGTAATTGTAAGGGGGAATGAGAAGAAAACTGAAAAACCCTTTTTGTTAATAAATAGTACCTAGGTATGTATATTGAACAGAATTTATTATTGTTTAATTACTTGTATGGTTTCTTTTTGCACTACGAATCATTATAAGTAAATAAATTGATAAATTTTGAGCCCCGGAAAATATGTATTATAATTTCTCTTACCAAGTCTCTTGATTGTGAACTAGTAAATCTGTGGAAATTTCTCTATATATCGAATTCATATTCTATGAATGTTGCACAATGTTTGTAAATCATATGTACCTACATAATGACTTTTCCACCTATTTTCTAAGTTATAAGAATGTTTATTGAGAAAATTTGATGTCAAGTGTTAAATTATACCTACTTACAAAGTTACAATAAGATATCTATAATCCAAAGATGGATTCCGATTTAACTATTGATTGTTCTTAGAGTAGGTATAATATAGTCGAACATGTCTATTTGAAATGTTGTAATAATTGAGAGAAGTGATAAGCGTAATTAACTGTTGGTAAGTACATGCTTCTTATATCATCCTTTCAAATTGTATACTGATACGTATACTTTGTACTCATCCATTAGGAAAAATCATCTAGATGCCTATATGGCGTAGTGGGTTTTTTTTTTTTTTTTTTTTTTGTGTGGTGTCTCTCAATGTTAGCCAGAAGGGCTTCTACATTTTAACGCGGACGCGGGGGTGAACTGAAGGTTCACCCTGGTAGCGACATGCACAAGGGCGTCCCCCCTTGACGGGGACCACGAACCTCGGCTTGAGCTGTCGCTTGAGTGGAGGAGGCCAGAAGGGCCCTAATCGGACGGGGGCGTAGTGGGTGTACTTCTTGCAATGTAGAGCGATCGCACCATCCATCGTTACTTTAATATGTATCTAAAAATTGTTTTTGAATACTAGAGACTTCGTTAAAGTGTGAAAATATATGAAATGAAAATATATTATGTTTATATACGTAAAATCTCTTTCCATTTTAATTTCACGCTGGTTCATCTCGCTTCAATTTAGGTATAATAAGAAGAAATTTATTAATGAAATATTTATAATTTTAAAATTAATACTATGAATAAGGAATCTTCCTTTTTGTAGAGATTAATAATAAATATTCACAAATGGGTTAATTTAAATATGTAGCACATTTTGTTAATGCGAAATTAATTATTGAACATTAAGCATGTTTACATTTCTGTTACATAATAATCTCTATTTCGTAATTTTTAATGTTTGTCAGTGTATTTGAACAACTGTGGGTAATTATCGTAACTCAGATATAGCACGTGCCACATGAAAAAGTAAAATACAATAAAATAATACTATCAGTTACATATTTTTTATCTCCACGTACAGATTATGATATGAATGAATTTAAAAATATTTCATAAGAGGAAACTCTTTAATTACTTAACTTAGGGGGTTCAAATTTGAATTTAATTTTAAAGTAATTGCTATTTGCTGCGTTTTAAAGTTGGAATTGCGTTTTATGGACGTATGTACCATAGTATAAACAACACTATGTCCGTAGTTAGGTTGCCGTCTTCGCCAGCTAAATTCTAACAAAACAAATAAATAGATTTTTTGTGGGGAAATCTTGCATAGACACCCACGTCCCCCGGGGGAATAAACCGTAGTTATGGCGGATTACTTACTGACCCCATGATTGGTAATATTTACGTAATAATTTTTTATTTCTTAGTAACTTGGTTAATGTTTGAGATCACATTTTTTCGACGGTTGCAATTTAAAATTGTCGTTAGCAAAATCTAAATAAATGTACGCACCTAATTGTCGCAAGCTTTGACGATGTTTTGTTATAAGGATATTTTTGTCCAAAAATTGGTCCATAACTTTAATTTAAAATCTAATCCTGGCAAAATATAGACTTAGGTACCTAAACAAATTAACGTGATATAAATAGAGTTTATTTTTATTTATTTCTTATTAACAAATAATTTACCACCCTTACGTTGGGGGCCTATGTAAAAATAAAGTAGGTAGATACTTTAAACATTCATAATTTAAATATTCATAATTTGGGTCATAAAATAAAGTATGTATCTGTATGTATGCACATATAGGAGAGGCAATAGGAGTTCTAATAAGTTGAATGTATAACGTCTTTGGCATACTTAATGTTTTCTTAAATTAATCCTACTAATAATATAAAATGCGAAAGTTTGTTTGTATGTTGCTCTTTTGTGCAAAAACTACCGTTAACCCATTTTCAAGAAATTTGGCACACACATAGAGGGTAACATTAACACATAGCATATTGTCTATGATAAACAAATGAGTTTAGTTCAATAATTTATAATAGATACATATTATGTTATAGGGAAAACAACATTATTACTACATAACTACAATCTACAAAGCATAAAATAAATTTAAATTCAAATCAACTATCTGCGTAAACATAATACCATCCGCATCTTACATCAAAAACCGTAGGTAGGTACCAGTAGCGAAAGATATTTTCGTGCGTCACACTTCAGTGGTTATATTTATAGAATAAGAGCAATTAAATACAATTTTATAAGTGGTATTATTTGTATTAACGGAACAGAGTATATTTAATGTAAGACAAACAATATTCACTTGGTCTAAAGCATAATACCTATAATATACTCACATGTTAAGTTAGAACGATCATCTTTTTATTTGAGTAAACTGGTTGATAACTAGGTTTACAGGTTGCATTGAACACTTTCAAGAGTATTGTGAAAAAAATTCAAAATAGCTTCATACAATATTTAAGATTTGTTAGAATTACGCTAAGTTTTTTATTTCTGATATTACCGCGTATAATTTAAATATAAATGGTGCGTTTTTTATGAAGTTAAAATGGCTTTGTTTATAATTTAATTAAACTACAATATATTAGTCTGATGCTAATGAGCATGAGCATAATATAACGAATAACATAAACTTTATTAGCGTCATATCTACACTATTAGGTATTGGTTCATCTTTATTGTTTCAAAGGGGTGTATTTTTATGTTATAACTATCAATGATTATAGTAGCAGTTAAGGAAAGTAACAGTTTTTTTAAATAACTTTCCCAGAGGAATTTCAATAAATTGACTCAATGGCTAATTTTCCACAATGCGAGAAAACACATTCTTACTCTTACCTTTTATGAACGGTTGCGACAAGAAAATTATTTTATGGGCTACCTACATTTCCCACTTTACAATATAACACATCTCCAATACTAGGTACACTAGTGTTAGATACATATAGGTATCTAGGTGTTATACTTAGTACCACAGTATTACCATTATTTCCTATAATGGTAATACTGTGTTAGTACTATGTATTTTTATTTATATGTATATATAAAAGAAGAAAATGGCCTGCACAAAAAAGAAAATTTACACATAAACTAGTGTCTTGCAAATAGAAATGCCATTTTGTATATATACTTTATCAAGTGGCCATTTGGTCACTTGTCTGATGTAAAATAGACTGCGATGTATTTTCATAACTTTTAGCCTTTTATCTTTATAGAGAAAGCTAAAAACTTACAAGTATTCAATAACAATCATTGAAACACTATTTATGCAGGAGGAAGGCGAGTGAGTTACCTAACTATCTTCTATGTTTTAAACACATTAGAATAAGATCATTTCTTGGCACAAGGACAATGATTTAATATTCATACATATTATTGCCGGCACGTGTATATTTTGCAACTTTAAAAATGAAGAAAAAAACATCTACAAATATTTACCTACAGTAGCCAGTAACTAATATGTTTCAAAAGTTGTATTATAGCAGTATAGCTTACAGATTTAAATCATATTGTATTTTTACTTCGATACCCTTCTAAATTCCACTTCTATCCATTTGTAGTTTTTATTTCATTCCTAGATGTTTTAACAGTGATACATATTTCCTTTAACATAGTATTGAACTTTGAACACTAAGGCCATCCACTTATGTGTGATAATTTTCTTTTATTTATATATATTTTATTTTTATCAAGTTTTCTTATTTAGCAACTTCTTTCCATAAATGTTTATTCTAATTATATTATGTAGTCAGTGATAAATGTCCACTTATAGTATATTATAATATACTCGATCAAGTTTGTCAAAGTTACGACCTGCCTTCCGCGATTAATCAATTATTTCTTTTTCAAAGAAAAAGAAATAGCTTTTTCAATATATGTACATCACATACTTAGATATTAATTGAAATCATAAAATAGTTTGTTAATTATCATTTATAATTTT
>CAJQZN010034563.1:0-26658 GCA_907164685.1 Colias eurytheme | reverse complement strand
AGAGATCAGTCGGGTTCAAAACAATAATAAGTAAATTGCGCTAATAAATAACTAAATCGGCTGTTATCGGGTCGGACACGCGTCGTAGTCGTCACGGGGCCGTGTGATTAGTTGGTAATAATAGTAATTCATGAAGTGGGGTGCCCAAGGGCGCTGGTCTGTAGTTCGGGGGATGTCGCAAAAATGCCTTTAATTAACGTTTTTTGAAGTAGGTTTATATTTATTTAGCATGAAAAAGATATCATATACCCACGGCATCCTTTGTGGCACATACGTTTCTGACAAAAAGAAAAAACATTTTTGTTGAAAAAATTATACTTAAATTGCCTAATTTATAATTTAAATATTCATAATGTATGTACATAAGACATACATTATGAATATTTAAATTATTTTCTCGTGTTGTTAAGAGGCACGATATCGATTTGGCATAGCAAAGAATAAAGCCTCAAAGCAAATATATTAAGTACTTATTTACATATTTAAAAGTAAAGATTCTCCGTCAATACACATTATAAATGTAGTAGTCAGTGTACGGCATATTAATTAAAGATATTACGCTGAAATTTGCCGTAGAGCTGCGCACGCGCCTTTATGTCAATATTATGGTAATACTAGATCGGGCGTTTGTTTTACAAGCCATAGGGAAACCCGACTTGTGTTTGTGTTGCTTCACGCTATTTGTAATATTTACATATTGCTCGGGGGCCTTTGTTTTGAACTGAGGTGAAGCGTGGTGGAGCTATGCGCAGGATTTTGATGTTTTTACCATGGCAATAATTATTGTGGGAGTGAGTATAGAGCTGAGCTGAGCTTATAAATTGTTAGGTACTTGGTATACACTTTTCCTATAAATGGTCACATTCCTTTATTTACGAAACGATGAAATTATCTTGTGAGAGTTGAGAGAAGGTAGTCGATATTATCACAGTAGTGCTCATGTGAATTAGAATGAAGTATTTGAGGTATGTATGTCTTTATCAGGTACGAGGCGATTTTACATTAAATGGCTTGGTTTCATCAAATAATCAACAAAGATGGATTATACTGGATAGTATAAACCCATATCTAAATAACTACAAACTAGTTATCAGAATCAAAGCATTTCTAACGATTACCATGTACAATATTAACGTGTTATCAATACTGATCGGTTCTATAGAAAATCATTACCTTTACACATGACATGGTTCATTTTAATCAGGGCGCTCGATAGCATAGCGCAAACTGACCGCTCACCCCATGATAAAGGTCACAGAGACCGCTTCACAGCGAGGCGTCTATTGCGAAATCCTTCGAAAATATCTCGAGCGTTATTGGAAACGGAACGGTACACTCTTCCAGTTCATTAGCCTCGTTATGTCCACCTGAGGTGATCTGAACGTGTACGTGAACGTGCCTAATTGGTCGCGGTACCGTGACGCCGTAATAGCGGCCTTTGTGAATTATGGATTATCGCCTAGTGGAGTACCTACTGAAAGTGTTTCACGTGCGTCTTTTGTTGGTATACATTGGTGACAGGTTTACCCGGGGATATCATTACAATAGTGTCGGGACCATTCAGGTGACTTCTGATATAGATAGACAAATGTTTTATAACAATTTTAAAATGTATTGGTATAGGTAGGTAGGTGTGCATTTAATAGAAAGTTGTTATTGTGATATTTTGGTGACATTCAAAACGAACATTTGATTTTTTTATTTGAATTGTTTTTTGTGTCGATGTAACAGGTTCTCTGTGATTTTTGTAACAATAACAAACCCGAAATAATTGACCTAGAAAATTATTTGACATTAACAACTTGCTGCATCTGCTTTCAAATTTAAATATTCTTTTAAAATTTCTGTAATAATAGAAAATTACTTTTCATTGCCGTCTTTTTTACCTACAGCAAAAATTAAGTGAGACAAAATAAACTTAGATTCTTAAATAAATAACGCTTAGCTGTATGCGACACGTGTGATCTGTTTATATAGTAGCTAGGTAATAATATAAGCGACGTCTCGCGTATTAACTCTCGCATACATAAAATACCTAAGCAAGGTCCGTGGGAATATATCTGTTCACAGTAAAAACACGCATTTTCCTAGAATACTCGTCACTCCATCTAGGCCATTGTATTAAAGGTTTATCGTAATTGTTATCGTGCCGCGTAGGTGGCTTGTTTTGATGCATAATTATTTTAATTATTGATGGAATTGTTTGCATGTAACTTTATAGAAATATGACTATTTTAGACAAGAACCAATCAAGATATTATATGTACAAGTTTAACTGAAACCAAAATAATTAGTATAACAAACAGACGTCATTAGGGAAGTTTTTTTTTATTTTTTTGGCTTTGAATCCAATCTGAAAGGCCTGAATTGTGATTTAACAATTATCAAAAATACAAATTATAAAATTGATGCAATAGGCGTTCTCACAGATTGAAAAATGAATATTAATTATATACCTATATCCAATTGAGAACCGTTTCATTATAAATTGAATAGTGTAGAATGTTGTATTGTAGTCTGTAGATAGTTCATACAATATTATAAGATTCGTTTGTTCATTGTCGTTTTTATGTTTTTTTTTTTCTGTTTAAGCTGCCGAGGTTAATTAATTATTTATTTTACTATCATGGTCGTTTGTGTCTGTATTTAATGGTGATTGTATTTGCGTTTATTGCTACTCATTAGAAGCCAATCGTATTGGGCTTGTTACTATAAGTGACAATAAGCAACAGTCACCCCATAAGCTAATTGACTGCACTGATATACATAGTATTCAATCAACGGCAACAATTCCATCTACTAAAACGAAACATCTTTCCACGCAGGAAATTATTGTGTTGTCAGACAATATTGGTCAGGGATTTGGCGCTTTGCTTAACAATTTGGGGCATAAAGTAACTAATTTTTGTACTCCTAATGGTTCATTTACATATATCATGAATTCATTAGATAGTTTTACTTTTAATGAAAATAGTATTGTTATTATATTATATGGAGATAGTTTTAAATTAAAAAAACATGACATAGATATAGGATTTCAAAAAATGTTAAAAATTAGTAGTGAGACAAAATGCAAATTTATGTTGTGTACATTACCATATTTGCCTGGTTTGACACAAAATCAATATAAATTTATCTATAATATTAACTTGAAATTATATAATTTAACAAATCATCATAGTGATGCATTTATATATTTTGACATAAATTCTTGTATTAAATCTTTTTGTTTGACAAAGAATACAGTGTATCTGCCATTTAGATATAAGAGAGAACTTGCTATGTTAATAGCATATAAAATTATTAACCATTTTGGTACATGTTTAGTATCAGACCCTGGATCTACTATAATTTTATGTAGTAGTAATTATATACATCAACCTAGTTTAAGTGTTGACAGACAATCTAGCCCTAAGCTAGATTTAAACTAGTTTATAAGACAACAGCTAAGCAGTCTTTTTCTATTGTGCATCAAAATATTCAAGGCTTGGCTAGCAAATTATTAGAAATAGAATTATTTTTAAATCATAATAGAATTAAAATATTTTGTGTAACAGAACATTGGCTTAAACAATGTCAGTTGTTAATAAATATTGATAATTATAAATTAAAAAGTATATACTTTAGAACAAACGCTATTCATGGAGGTTCTCTTATTTTTGTACACAATAGTTTAAAATGCAAGGAACGAACTGACATTGTTAGCCTTTCTGTAGAACGGACCATTGAACTGTCCTGTGTGGAGCTGGAGCGTTTTATTATTGTTTGCGTTTATAGACCCCCTTCCAGTGACTATAATATGTTTGAGACAGTCATGGAAGAAATATTAAAGCGTTTAAGTAGGAGTAAAAAAAAAGTTATAGTATGTGGTGATTTTAATATTGATATACTTTTACAAACACAAACGGCAACACGAATTGTTAATTTGTTTCAGTCATTTAATCTGTATAAACTTTTTAATGAACCCACACGAATTACACCTACTTCTGCAACCTGTATTGATAATATATACTGCGACTGCAACTGTTTAGAGAAAAATATTCTCAATACACTCACTTCGGATCACTGTGGCCAGAAAGTAGTTTTTGAATGGGATTGTTTACCTGAATTTAAAAGAATTAATGTTAGGCCTATAACTAAAAAAGGCATTAATAAATTTAGAGATAATATTAATAAAAGCCTGCCCGTACTGAATGATCAATCCTGTCATAATAATCCTTGTGAAATGTTTAAAAATCTTTTTAATTTAGTGCATAATGAATTTGAAAAAATATTTAAAGTTAAATCTTTAAATATTACCAAGGATTTACCATTTAGTAAATGGGCGACACCTAGCATACATAGGTGTAGGATCGTTCTTTATGAGTTATATGGTATGAAGCAATATAATAAAGACCCATCTTTTCTTAGTTATGTTAGAAATTACTCAAAAACTTTTAAAATTGTTTGTTTTACTGCGAAGCGTTTGTATATCAGAGATAAAATACGCGACTCCGATAATAAAGTTAAAACAGTTTGGTCTATTATTAATGGTGAAATGGGTAAAAGCAAATCAAGTAATACCATAAAACTTGTTAATAATGGCATGGTTATTGACAAAAATGCTGATGTTGCGCTTGCATTTGAAGATTTCTTTAGTAGTGTCCCTGCTAGCATTACTAATAATTTAAATTCGTCTTCAGCACTTGCAGAGACCTTTTTGAGGGACCATGTTGCGGGGTGCAGCACATTATTTGAATTGCGACACGTAACTGCTAATGATATTGTTACAGCCTTTAAGACACTAAATTTAAAAAATACTTGTGATCTTTGGGGAATGTCCGTAAATTTAGTTAATAATATAATAGAAAATATTGCGAACAATTTAGCTTTTATATTTAATAAGTGTTGTGACTATGGTACATTTCCTAATTTATTAAAGCTTAGTAAAGTTATACCTCTATTTAAGAAAGGCGATCAAGAAGACTGTAACAACTATAGACCTATCTCGATTTTACCAACATTAAGTAAGGTATTCGAAAAGTTAATATTAAACCAATTGACTAGTCACTTTGCATCTAATAATTTGCTGCACACCAAACAGTTTGGTTTCACAAAGGGGCGCTCAACCACAGATGCTGGAGTTGCACTACTAACACATATATATAAGGCATG
Source organism: Colias eurytheme (assembly GCA_907164685.1). NCBI lineage: Eukaryota > Metazoa > Arthropoda > Insecta > Lepidoptera > Pieridae > Colias > Colias eurytheme. The sequence goes on along the minus strand of CAJQZN010034563.1, from coordinate 21,504 downwards.
GGAAAACTCAAAAAATGCTTTGGGGATATTTTGTGACCTCTCCAAGGCATTTGACTGCGTTGAACATTGTACCTTATTGCGTAAACTTAATCACTATGGGATTAAAGGACAAGCTCAGAACCTCATAGCCTCATACCTGCATGATAGGATACAAACTGTAGTTGTTAATGGAGAACGTTCTAGCGGTGCGTCAATTAACATTGGTGTTCCACAGGGATCTATTTTAGGACCCTTCTTGTTCTTGGTATATATCAATGATCTACCTTATTATTTACAGGATAGGTGTGAAATAGTTCTGTTTGCAGATGATACCTCATTAATATTTAATGTGGATAGGCATGACCCAAATGTTGACGAAGTGAACAGTGCTCTTTTACACATATCCGACTGGTTTACTGCTAATAATTTATTATTAAATGCCAAAAAAACAACTTGTGTTGAATTTTTACTACCAAACGTTAAAAAGTTAAGCAGAAATATTACCTTGAACGGGGAGGTATTACACCCTACAGAATCGACTGTATTTCTTGGGTTAACATTGGACGAGAAACTACAGTGGGGAGCCCATGTCAACACCGCTGCAGGTAAGCTCAGTTCAGCAGCATATGCAGTCCGAAAGGTAAGGCATCTCACCGATGAAGATACAGCTAGATTGGTTTATTTCAGCTACTTTCATAGTATTATGTCCTATGGAATTCTACTATGGGGCAGGGCAGCAGATATAGAAACTATATTTATCTTACAGAAAAGAGCCATTCGTTCTATATATAATTTACGTGCTCGGGACTCACTAAGAGATCTCTTTAAGAATACTGGTATCCTTACTGTACCATCACAGTATATATTTAATAATATTTTGCATGTACACAAAAACGCCGACTTACACACAAGAGTAGGAGATAGACACTGTTATGGCACAAGGAACAGAAATAGAATTGAAATGCCATTTTTCCGATTAGCTAAAGTTAAAAATTCATTTATGGGTCAAGGTATACGCTTTTACAATAGAATTCCTCATAATATTAAAGAGTTTAGTAGTTCTAAATTTAAAACTTATATAAAAAATGTACTAGTTCAGAGAGCGTACTACAGTATTCAGGAATATATGGACGATAAAAACCCATGGAGGGTTGTCGCGTAAAAACCACAGGACAGTTCTTTGGCATGTTATTACAATACTTATATGTTGTTACATATGTATTTTGTAAAATTGTAAAACTGACATGATTTAAAAGAGCAACTATGGAGTTTCTTGCCGGTTCTTCTCCGTAGATACTGCTTTCCGAATCGGTGGTAAATTTTAAAATATGTAATGACGTTTCAAAAGTGCTTCTTTAAGAAGTCTAATTGAATAAATAAATGTTTGAGTTTGAGTTTGAGTTTGAGTTTACTTTATTGGACACTAGCGGTCCGCCCCGGCTTCGCTGGTGGTACATATTTCGCAATAAAAAGTAGCCTATGTCCTTTCTCGGGTATCAAAATATCTCCATACCAAATTTCATGCAAATTGGTTCAGTAGTTTAGGCGTGATTGAGTAACAGACAGACAGACAGAGTTACTTTCGCATTTATAATATTAGTATCCGGATAGTATGGATTAGACATGTTCACATGTAGAATTACTTTAAGTTGAAGTGATTGAAGTTTAGACTTCGTTTAGCTAATAATTAATTCAATAATAAAATTGCAATATTGTAATATCCCTCGTAAATACACTTAATAAGTACCTCACAAAAGGTATATTTAATGAATATTTCCTAATTTGTCATACAGTAGTAGTTTTATTCATAGTAGGTGGCTTTTGTAAAAAAATAATATTTCATGTAATTCCTCCAATGATAAAAAGAAAACGTGAAACTGTGACGAATTGAATAATAATGGTCATAATATAAAGTATGGGTAAAACCCGGCGTTATCTGCCCCACTTATTCAATGCCTGTATATGACGATAAGTGCTATTTTGATTGGTATATGGCAGTGCATTAAATTTTACTAATTATACAATGTAACTGATGTTTCACTATACCCTACTTTAGGTATCTGATGTAATAACTAATACCACAGTATTACAATATTATTTCCTACAGTAAGGAATCGCCTTTGATGTCGCGCGATGCCGCCGCCAGCGTAGGTACTTACGCTGCCACACGAAAATACGCTAGGGTTGCAACAAATGGGAAATAAAACAATTTTGATTATTAATATTATGATGAAATCATTTATTCATATGTACATTCAAAATAATTGCGATTATTAAATCTGATGTAATTATTTGTTCATAAATATATAATTACAGATATTGCACTGCTAAATATTATTTACGTGGACACTTTATTTTTGGATGTTCTTAATTGTATATTATACCATTTAACTAAGTAATGCATTCGCATTGGGATCTACAATCTGATTAGAAAATAATGAGGACAACATATACATAGCTTTGATTTTAATTCAACAGATACAATTAATACAATCTTTCTGAAATATTGTTTCCTTCTGGGATTTCAATGTAGATTTACATCCGTAAACGGAACAGTTTTTGCGCGTCATAATAGAATATGTAAGTACCTATGTATAATAAAATTATTACACAAAAAATACGACTGCGTCGTCCTTTCGCGATAGTTAATGCAAACTCAGCGTGATTGCATTAAGCGGCCCGCGTCGCCCGACCCCCCGCCAGTTCCCCTCCGTTTCTCTGCACAAGTACATTCGTCGCCATACTGTAGGATGGTAATACTGTGCTAATACATTGTTTTGAGCTACGATGACCACTGGGCACTGACCTAATTCGTACGGATCTTTATAAAATTTATATTTGAGTAAAAGCTTTGGTTAGCTATGGTTCGTATTTGTATTTAGTACAAGCAGTCCGCCCCGGCTTCGCCCGTGGTACATATTTACGTTTTCTCTACGTAAGAACCATCCTCGTACTTCAAGGAATATAATAAAAAAAGAATTAACGAAATCGGTTCAGCCGTTCTCAAGTTATGCGCTTACCAACACATTTTGCAATTCATTTTTATATATAAGAAGAAGAAGAAGATAAGAAGATTACTTTTATAATACTTTTTAATTTTTTAAATCAGTTACGTTAGGTAAATGTATTTATTTCTAGCGTTTAAATGTTGAATAGATTGTAATTTTTCACAGGTCCTATGCTTGGAACTATATTCTATACTAGGTTTGTAAATGGCTAGGTTCATGATGATGACAAATATAACACTCGACATTATACTATTAGACGAACAATTTAGAAGTCAGTTTTGATATTAATGTTTTGATTCGTAGCCAAAATACATCATCCTCTGAAATAACCGTGCCTGTCCGTGACTCAATCACCTTAAGTGATGGAAATCATCGTGATTCACTTTCCATTGGTCTTCCTGCTGGACTGAATCATTACATCTTCTAGGATCATGCTGTATTCCTTGTGATTATGATATGAAGTCATGTTACTAGTGTTTATGGGCGTTGGTGGACGATGGTGATTGGTGACCACTTTGGGCCCAGTTTATTTGCTTGCACTACCATCCATACTAATATTATAAATGCGAAAGTAACTCTGTCTGTCTGTCTGTTACTCAATCACGCCTTAACTACTGAACCAATTTGCATGAAATTTGGTATACAGATATTTTGATACCCGAGAAAGGACATGGGCTACTTTTTACCCCGGGAAATAGGATAGGTTTTATCCCGGAAATCCCACGGGAACGGGAACTATGCGGGTTTTTCTTTGACTGCGCGGGCGAAGCTGCGGGTGGAAAGCTAGTAAAAAATAAATGCGATAAATCTGACCCAACAGATGTTGTCTTTTCTTTCAATGCAAAACTCAAATCTGAGATTCTTAAAAGAGAATAAGATTTTCCAAATTTTCTATTTGTCTACACTCTGCGTAATTTAATTATCTCTCTTGAATATGAGCCTGCTCCATTTCCTATTATAAATAGAACAATTGTGGTATGATGTGGTGCTTTCAAGGCGATGGCTAGCGATTACCAAGCTGCTAAGGCTTTTACTAGCTTGCTATATGGGGGAGTGCCTAGCCCACATTTTATTGACAAACAGTTCTATAGTTCAGGATTTTAATCACAGCTGTGTTTAGTATTTTCAAATGCAGTACACCAAATCTAGTATTGTTTATTTTCATATTGCGGCCAAATGTTTTTATATCTTTTTCTTTTCACTACCTACTTAACTTCGATTTATATTATGTGCAAACAATTCCTTCCGATCTGTTAATATTACTTAACAATACCATCAGAAGTCTTGTACTATAAGTTACCTCGGATTTCAAAACATTACATCTCTATCATTCAAAGTCCACAAATGCGTACATCTGCAGTTTATTCTCTATTAAGTATTTTCGCAATTTTATAGCAAAACGAATACGCAACGTGAAATCGCAGTGTCATCGTGACGTAGGGTCATCGCGACACCGTTCACGGTCATCGACCTTGATACTGAAAACTGTGTTTTTTGTATGTTTGTTTGTTTTTAACAGTGCGCTCCAAACAATGCCGCTTTGTGAGCTTTATGCGCGCGTGGAGTTTGATCGTGCTAATGAAAATTGAATCAATGTTATAAAAAAATATATTAAGCATACTTAATTCATAATATTTCAAGTTTTCTGAATTCATGACAAGGTTTAATTGCTTTTTTTTTGTTTTAACACAACTTGATTGTTATTTCTTACACTTTCTTAAATTAAAATTCTAGTTCTACCATATATTTTTAACTACCTACATATTAACATACTCGTTTATCTAAAAAAAGACGAATATGTTAATTATTTTTTTCGAATTAGTATGAAATATTCCATGTGTGTTGGGAAATAATAAAAAACAGCATAATAATATAATATAATTTTTTTTATATGTAAGGTATTGGGTATAAATAATTGTTGAAAAAACTTATTCATTCCATTTGATTAACTATGTATTTTTTATAGAATAACGTATGTAGGTTACCTATATTGTATAGTCTTAAAATCGAAATTAATAATTAAAAGCAATTGGATTGTATTGTTGTTTATTCATTAGACAATTTCTCAATATCCGTTATCTCCATTGCAAATTATAACAATACAATTAATTATTATTTAGAAACCTACAGAGTAACAAATACAGCAATCAGACCATATTTGAAAAGTTTTCGTGTCCGTTTGCTGTAGTATAGTATAATAGCTATATTGTTGAGAATTGATAGTAAATATATTCTCATACTAATTGCGTGAAAGTATATTTGTTATTCAACCTCGAAAAATAGAGGTATATATTATGAACATTAATATACCATAGGCGACACGGGAATTCACGTTTTATAATATTTGCTTTGTAGGCTTGTAGAGCGAAGAAATTGTATACTATGTTTCCTTTAATTTGAGGAGGAGTGATTAACGAAATAAAAATAAGGCTTTAACTTCAATTTGTAAAAAAAATATATGTTTTATTATATTATTGAACGCTATTCTTTACATTGAGTGAGCTTGATGGCGGGCAGCCTAGGCACTGAAAAATAGAACCAAAAAAATAAACGCGCTATTAAACATACAAGGGTAGCATTATCTAACAAAAGCAATGAAGATGTTTCACCTACATTCACTAAACATCAGCCTAACACGTAAAGTAGAGGCTACAAGACACAAGTAGATAATGCTGCGATCGGCGCGTGCGACCGTGACCCCCAGTGCGGCAGTGCCTAGCTCCAACTGGCACCGCTTTTCCGTGCTAGCGATCTGATTGAATAACCTCTTTGGTTTAGTAAAAGATAGGCTTTTTAATCATTAATTATGTTTCGTGTTGGTTGAGACAGTTGTTTAAACCCAATAGATGGTGGGGTGTCCCTGAACACAAAACCGAGAAAAGATGATTGGAAGTATATAACTAACTATACGCAAAATTTGGTAAAAGATAGGAATAGGATAGGATAAAGAGAAACATAAGTAGATGTTGTTAATTGTTTTTTTTTAAACATTCGCAATTTTCTATAGAATTCGTAACAGGCCTCTAAACTTAAAACGTGTCTATGTTTCAATTAATCGGTCTCATTACATATTCTATAGAAACACGAAATTTCTGACCCAAACAAAAGTTTCTACTAAACAAAAACAACAAACGACACACACACATGCGATAATTCGAAAGCCCAGCGAGTTTGTTAAACATTGTTAGCGGCGTGTAGTTAGTTACCTTGCCCTAGTGTTTCATTACTTCATTAGGGTACAAGATACCGCCCACATGCTCTGTTGTGTTCTGACGTATTACTTTACGTAAATCTTTTGATAGTAAAGCTGATGAGTTGGTTTGAACGCGCTCACCTGAGGAGCTATTGTTTCGAATTAAAGGTATTTTTGTGTTTGATAGTCAATTTATCGAGGTAGGCTACTAACAAGCTAAAGGAGCGGAGAAGCACTGAAAATTTAAGAAAGCGGGAGAAATATTCCATTTCAGAGCAGACGAAGTTGCGTGGGTCAACTTGTTTCGCATAGTAGCATATATTAATATGTAAAGGGAAATATTGAGGCTCACAAGGACGGTTTAAATGCATGAGAAAAACATGTTCCGAAACTAAAATGTATAAAAACTAGATTAGAGATTGTGTCTGTAAACAGATCTGATACGCATCAGTTGGGTAATTGAGCTTCTTGGTTTTACTGTTCGTGACTACGTTTTAAGACCTAAATTGTCTCATGCAAGATAATATGTTTATACTAGCTACCCGCTCGCGACCTCGTCCACTTTGTCTTAAACCTAATAAATTATATTATACCTTCCTTGAGAATCACTATCACTACATAGTATAAAACAAAGTCGCATTCTCTGTCCCTATTTCCCTATGTCCCTATGTCCCTTTGTACGCTTAAATCTTTGAAACTACACAACGGATTTTGATGCGGTTTTTTTTAATAGATAGAGTGATTCAAGAGGAAGGTTTATATGTATAATAACATCCATTAAATAGTGGAGAAGTACTGTTATTTTTGAGGTTTCTAATGTGATGTCGTAAATAATTACATTTTTTCCGCTTACATTGCAAACGCAGGCTGAACCCTATGAGTTTTATCAAAATAATGTACTAAGTATTGTACACATTGAAAAGGTCTACAGAAAAGTCCGCGATGGCATATGTCTATCTCTTATGGATTACCCACAATAACTTTTTTTTGTCATTTACTTTTTACGTCAAATAATGGCTCGAAGCGATTTAAACCAATACAGCATTAATCCATAGACCATAACCAATTAAATACCTTGAATACATTGTTCATTTAATATAGATCTATATGGCCCTTTACACCGTATGATTTAAGTGAATATTTTCGAAGATATTACAGATTTAAAAATTGCGGGACGTACCGTTTGCAGCGGTACCGGCCGGCCGGGCCGCTATGTTTTTATATACAACGTTAAAAGTTGTTCTGTAGTGTATTTAGTATCAGCATTGCACCTGTGCGAAGCCGGGGCGGGTCGCTAGTCTATTCAAAAACCGCATCCAAATCTGTTGTGTAGTTTTAAGTATATATACACACAGACGCGGACGACGCAAAGCTACTTTGTGTAGAGATGCTAGAAGTGGAATTAAACCAGAGGTGAATTGACCAACTTGTACTGAATAAACCAACTTGTACTGAATAAGTTGCTTAAAATTCATCGTAATGTATTTAATTCCAAAGAGGGTTAATAACGCCGCGGCTTATTTTCGTATCGCAATACTTACACATTATTGGTCTCGTAAAACGAATTAAAAGCTACACTGGGGCGTTTAAATAACTTTCCCGGCCAAGTTGTAACCGATGCAGTGTCGTTTGCCAAAGTTTAATGAGACGGTGTCAATGACCGCTGTTACACTAAATTAACGTCAGCTGATATTCGTAGAATCGAATTGTGATTGTGTTTATTGTTACTTTTATTTAAAAAATCTGATCCTTTTGGATTTATTTTGGTGAAAATCTTTGTGCGTAGAGTTGTTTTGTACGTAACTAGCTTACCGCCCGCGGCTTCGCCCGCTTTGTCTAAAACCTAATAAATTAGATACTAAAACCTTCCTCTTGAATCACTCACGTAGTTTTAAAGATTTAAGCATACAAAGAGACATAGGGACAGAGAAAGCGACTTTGTTTTATACTATGTAGTGATTAGGAGGTGATGATACATTTATATTTTATACATATCGCTGTTTTTAGATTTATTTATTTATTTATTTATTTATATTTGGGAAACAAACAATACAATATATCATATAAACAAGAGATAACAAATCATACACATATCAGTAAAGTTTCCACTAAAAATTTAAATTCTTAAAAACAAATACACATTCAGTCACAAACAGTCTACTTGTGGATACAAATAATTATAGAAATAACAAGCATGAATACAATTCAAATATCTCAGTTAGTTACTATTGCATTTATTTCGAACTTTGGTTTTGTACGATTTGAATTTTTAGATGACAATATAGATTTGTCGATTATTAGTTATAGCATGTGTCATCGCGATACGCAGGCAAAAATCGTTTGGAATAAGATGATATTGGATAAAATAAAGTTTTCTTTGAATATGTTAATTGAATGAAAGACAAATTAATAATCTTGAATTTATTTTGAAGATTCTTTATCAGTAGAATAATACGTTATTCTTCAATGCCATAAAGTTACATTTTTATTACCTAGGTTTCACCCGACCGGGGCGGAATCCAGCAATTACTTAGATAACATAGTTAATTTCTGTAATATCTATGTATCTAAATGGTGTAATAATTGATAGCTCTTAATTTTATACGTGAAGGCGGAATGTGGAAATAAAGATATTCGTATATATATATAATCTTGAGATAAGCTATGAAGTAGGCGATGAAAATTCCAAGCTTGAACGACTAATGGTTGATTTTGTTTACGATATTGAAGGCAGTGTTAGAAATTATAGGTCTTTATAATAATCGAAACTCATAATTGTAATAGTTCATAAATAAATATAGAGAAATAATAGCAAGGAGATGAAGTTATCGTAATGTTTTATTTGTGCCACCATTTCCCGGAAAGTGTTAAATGTACGATCAAGGGCGTCTGAATTTGGGAGGAGGGTCAGCAGTTTAAAATTTGTTACATTGTGATTAGTACTTTACAACGGGATCTTTACATGTAGGTAATAAATGTGATCTGCATGAATAGGTAACTGAAGGACAATGTAACTTTCGCATTCATTTATTAGTTAGTATGTTAGTTCGTATATTATAGGATAATACGTAACAAGCTAGCAACCGCACTAGTAGAAGTGCATGAGATATAAACATCCGTGTAGTCCGGTTTTGTGTCGCGTAACGTGTCCTTAGCCTATCCGTTACCGATAGGGTTGTCGAACAATATTTATATTTTTTTGCAAGTTTTAAATCCATAGTGTTATGTTGTACTGTCGCTCACGGTAGATTTTTTGAAAATTACTTATATTTTTATTTTTAAATTTCATGTTTTTGATTAAGTCTATGTAGCCACAGTATTAAAATTAATAAAACGGTGAGGTTGAGTGGTTTGCACAAGTTGTAATGCAGAGTTTCTTGTTCTTTACGACATTAATGCCAAATGTAGTTGTTATTATTAAAATATTATTTAGTTGTAACTAAGTGATGTTTCGCAGCCCTAATACCAATCAAGTTTTCGCCTAAACTTTCAATAATTCCCACGACATCTTAAGCTGTACCTAATGTAATTGAGAAGGTCGTATCATTGCTCGGAATGCTATTAAATATAGGTATTAATTGAATGAATTTTAATATTCAACACTTAATTTAGACTACTTCCTATGGTCGGTTTTAACAGGATGTTATATATTGCAAATCGACCGGAGATCGCTTGTTTCGTGTCTGATTTTGTCTGGTCATTTCATTTGTTTATTTTTATCTTGTAGGTACGTATATTTTGCATTGAGATGATTTCTGTAAAATGCTATGTGGATCGCGTAATACAATATCACCAGTAAAACATTATAGTTTATTATTTACATAGTTAGATACATACTACCATATTGTATAAAATGTTTAATATTTAGATGAGCTTTTGTACGTATCTTTAGCGAGCTTTTTGATCTCAGTGACAAATTTAATCTTTTCTTTTTTCATGTAGATATACAGGCATAGATATATAGGTCGCCTACAGTTTCCTATGTACCAAATCAATACGATCACATATCTATCAATATTAATCTAATAAATATATGTATACGACTGATGCTTCTCAAATGTGACACGTCGATGGATATCTCATAAGCGGCTCAGACGCCTCGTCTCGGCGAGGGATCAAACGTTCCCGTTCCCCGGACGTTGATCCCGGCGCGTGGGAATTAATTATTTTCTTGTGCGGAACTCTAACTGTCTTACTGGCGACGATTTGTGTTGGATGGTGGTGTTTTTGTGCTTGGCTTTCGTACATGGTGTGGAGATTAGAGCTGTGTAGTTGTGCAGTGCATACTAAAACATTTATTTATTTTATTTATTTATTTAAGAAGAGATTGTCATGTTTTCTTGCTCGTATTAAAGTTTTGTACTACAACAGACAGCTGACAAAACAGATATCTTCTACTCGAAATATTTCAAATTTAATCAAATAATTAGTAGCTAAATACTAATTACATTTTTCTACCCACTTCGTTATCTACTTGCCAATTTATTTAATTTACAGTTGTATACTTAAACGTCTTATAAGTGTGAAAAACAAAGTATGTAAAAACAGCTGTTTCCTTCCCAAGCACTACTGACAGTATACACGACACAGCAGAGGTGATCGACCAACACTTTTCCGAACTGTTTATATCATTCTATTTATAACTATGTATTTTATTAGCACCGCAGTTGATACGTTCTATTAACGACGACCATAATGGTCCAGAAACGATAAATATTTATAACAGATTATACATAACTTATTGCCTTTTCTCGGCGTCCATATTGAGCTAATGCTATTCTTCATGTATTTACATTTATAAATGTTTACACTATACAGACGTATGGTGAAGACTAAGTAAAATTAATATTGTTGTAACTTGTTGTTGTTTATTAAGAAAAAACTATCAAGTATTACTATGTGTTATTTTGGTACCGCAGTATTATTTGTAACATAAATATAATGTAATAACGCAGATTACAGTTTAATGATGTTGATGTTTGGTAAAATTATGAAATTAATTTATTCGATAAACAATACACATGTAACATACCTAATAATATAAGGTTTCTCTACATAGCGCTGTTTTATTTTTATACTAAATTAAATTAAATACAAACCGTTTTATTTAAATAATAAATTATAGATATTATTTGGCCTTAATTTTTCTCATTTAACAATGATTGTATTCAAACGTCAAACATGGATTATTATATTGTACTACATCGATGTTCATTAGCGGTGTTACCGTATACGGGTAAACGGATTAAGAGTAGATTTACACTAGGTGACTGCATAGCTACGTGTATTTGCTTTTGAACGTTAAATTAATATTAAAATTAGAATAGACGTACAGCCGTACAAATAAACGAGTTATAGCATTTTATGCAAAGAATAAAGTAAGAATAAGGAAAAATCATACAAATAAACACGAAATAAATGTAACCTAGTATAACTTCGTAATAAGTATTCATACTAATGCTATTCCGTCCTTATTACGGCTACCACCCTAGTATAAGTCTGACATAACCGAGTTATAACATATCTTTTAGTACATTGTGCTGTGTTTTACAAGTTTTAGAAGCAATTTTCAATCTAAATTTGAGATAATAGCAATGAGAGTAATACGGGAAGGAGAAAAAGTTGAGCAAATTAATAATTTCATTACGTACCTATTGAAATGGAAAATTTTGTATGAAATGTCAAAATATACGAAATTATGAAAAACCCTTTTGATATTTATAATGATTTATTTATTTACAACATGCGCCAAACCATACATACATAAAACTTATTTCTAAACTTATCACAATAATATACACTTTCATTGAAAATATAAATCTTCTAAGCCTGGAGTTGTATGTTTTCAGTACCAGTTATTTGGCAACTCTCTATCTCAAGGTGGGTTTATCTTCTGTTCTCCAGATATTGGATAGCGTTATCTATCATTTGCTTGCATATTTAATGATATATTTAAATTATTTGCAATAAATATTTAAAAAATAAATAAACAGAACATCGTATGATGAAACTTCACAAAAAATTCGACGAAGTCAAACGAGCGTCAGCAAAATGACAGCACCAAGGCTTAACCGTAGACAATTTCAATGTTTTTCATAATTTTGTGAATGAATTGCGACGTTGCCGCTTCGCGCCTATTGCATAGCGTGAGCATAGATACATCGACGTTATTCCAAATTTATTTGTAAGAAATTATGACATCCTTATTCTTTATTTATTCTTATCATATCTATGCATTGCATAAGGTTTGAATAAGCAAGTTTTTATTTGTACGGCTGTTAGAGTTTTGATAAGATCTTTTATATCAAGATAGATACACGTATCTCTGTATGGTTTAGCAAGTTAACATAATATAGTTTAGATCACTTTATAGTCTTTCAGACATTTATCACGTTTATCTACTCGTTTTTTAAACAAAAATGATTTAAGTTTTGTAACGTTTGTAGATTTTTACACGTTCAAGTTTACCAAACCTTATAAATAACGCAACCGCGCGACAGACGCATAGTGTACCTACGAACAACATTAATGCCTTCCGAATATTATAAATCTCAATACGTCGTTATAATGCTTGTAACTTTAATAATGTCGTTGATATTATAATATTTAAAGCGTGGGCGTTTAATCGGACCCGTGTCTGGCGCCGGCGCAATCTGTGGTGAATAAGTTTTTAACTAAATATAGGAAATATACGAGAGTTATCAATATAATGAATATTTATATAAATAACTGTTCATTTTCTGTATACATATTTATACAAACCGTTATAAAACGGATACCTAAATAATTAACCTTTTAAATGACAACTACTGCATACTGATAGGTTAAACTTTCATTAATATGTTGTGTTCATTGAAAAGTACCTTAAAATAATCTAATATCACGTAAAAACTACTGAACCGATTACAATGAAATTTAGCACACATATAGAGGGTAACTTGAATTAACACATAGGATAGTTTTTATCCCGGAAATCCCACGGGAACGGGAACTATGCGGGTTTTCCTTTGCAAACGCGGACGGGAAGCCGCGGGCGGAAATCTAGTGTATATTATGATAAATAGTTGAAAATTTCTAACGTTAACTTACTACGAAATTTTCAACTATTTTTAATAATGTTAATGTGTTTTAAAGCCATGGTAACCAAGTTAAATTCATAAAATTTTTGCCATACACATGCGTGGGAGTTGAACTGTACACAGGCGCCGGCGCAACCGCAGAAACGTATTCGTTTCGAGATCATTAATCACCTAGCAGTTATTCAGTTATACAGCTTTTGTGTTAACATTGGACAGTAGACATTTATGTGTTTAGATGTAACTCCGTTTCTCCGGATAAGATAATCCAATAGATTATTTAAACTTGGGGATTTTTCTTTTGATTTTTAAGCGTGTAAACTTTATGCGTAAGCGTATATCTTCTTATATATATTAAAATGAATCGCAAAATGTGTTGGTAAGCGCATAACTCGAGAACGGCTGAACCGATTTCGATAATTCTTTTTTTATTATATTCCTTGAAGTACGAGGATGGTTTTTATGTAGAGAAAACGTAAATATGTACCACGGGCGAAGCCGGGGCGGACCGCTAGTATTATATAAAATTAAAATTAATATTGATAGCTTGCCAATGTCTGCAACTTTGTCCATTTTAAATGTGTTTAAATTTTATTAGCTTATAATATGGAAACAAACTCACCCCTTTTCAGTTTATACTGTATATCCCATCGTTTCCGTCGTTTTAACGATAGCTCTCGGCCAACCGGCTAGATACCTACTTGACTTACTGCATATCTACTAACTTCAATGCGGTTCGAGTACTTTGTTATAGGGCATAAAATTAGCGTTGACAAACAAACATAAACAAAGCTTAAAATTTATAGACAATTTACAAAGACGCGCACGGTGTTTGTAAACATCCACTCTCAGAACGTTATAAGGTTCATTCAACGCGTTGGATGCAAGTTGCCATACAGAGGACCCGCTCTCCATGGATGTCGGATGTGGAGCTTTCCTGTTCCTTCTCGCTTTTTTATGTAAGATATACCTATGCTCTGTAGCTGGGTAAGGTCGATTGTGCTCTCTTATGTCATAGCAAATGTAGGTATCTATTTGTAGGGAATAATTGGGTAATAAAAGAAGCCCTCATTGATGTTTGTGTATCGAATCTTCCACAATATAGTTATTAATTTTTATTTCTTGAAAGTGAAGGATATAGAAAGCATGTTACATTAATACCTACTTGTTATTTCAATTAACTAAAGTCGTAAGTGTGCAGAATTTATGTGTTTGAAACAAAAAATAACTGATCCCACTTCGGACATTGCATAACTGATACTTACAAAATATTTTCAATGACATCTACATGTATAATAAATTGATATATTATTCAGACCTGGCATTTAAATTTTTTAATTAATAAAATGTAATTTTCGTTAACGTTTTTCTAAATATTAATTATTGTAGTAAAGGTTGAAATCAAGTGGAATGCGACCTTGCTGCTTCTCAAAGTAACGATGTTGCAAATTAAAATATTTATTCAAAGTAAAATCGTGGAAATTGAACTTCATTCATACACAAAATTACGCGATTTCAATTATCTAAGTAACAAGGCAAAGATTGATTTGTTTGATAACAGTTGAAATTACTGAATCGATTTCAATCATTATTTTACCAGTTGAAAGCTCATTTAAATAGTATCTTTATACTCTTTTATTTCTCTTGTCTTCTTATATTTAAAGGTTACTTACAAATGAAGTCATATTATAGAGTAAACAAGTCTTCTAAAAATCGCATTCCTCAATATTTGTTTGTATCTATTAAGTTCTTAATCAAGAACACGAATTCACAATTCGCGTACAAAACAACGTAAACAAAATGCATAAATTTTCCAGTATCTGAAACAAAACATCCCCTCCAAGGTAGGGTGCGTGTGTCCCCCATCTTGGGGTTTAATTAATTGACGTCTGAGTACTTCGTGTACCTTTGTAACGGCTGTATTCTTTTTGAGTAGCTCAAGGGACGGGATTGTTCTAATGTTGTTACTGTGTGCTTTAGGAAAGGAAGATAGATGGTAATTGCCGATTGTCCGTTGAATTTGTGTTGAGAGGTTCGGATGACATGGCAATTTTAAGGTTATTATCTGTTTTCTAAAGAAAAGTAAGTAAGTAAAAAACCTATTAGTGAAGAGGCTGGTTTTTATGTCATAATGCAGTATTTACTTGATGTTCAAGCATCAAAATAACAAAATAAGATGCAAAGTTTTCAAATGCAAATGTTATGCGTAAAGTTATGTCATTAGATTTGCCAGTTTTGTTTTTGAGGGACGAAAAATACGGTTCGGTATCGGTATCTATCTGTTATTTTAGAAATTTGTTCGAATATACATTTTAATATGTAGGTATATGTGTGTTATGTGGGTTGTCGCTGAATACTGCGAAAACATCACTTATCGGCCTTGAAAGAGCTCAACGAGCGGTCCTAAAAACAATGTTATGCAAGCCCTTCAGATACCCAACCTCGGAACTTTATAAAGACAGTGACGTTCTGACGGTGCGGCAGCTTTTCATCCTCTATAGCTCTCTTTCCACCCATAAATCTATCTTAAATTTAGTTGATTACAAAGATCTTGTAAAAAAGCGTGTCTTCAAAATTCCAAACATAACTACACACTCAACATTCGCTAAGCGCATGAACCCATACATTGGCATCTTTATATATAATAAAATAAATTTAAAATGTAACATTAAGAGTTTTTCTATTTTTAAAGCTAAAAAAGTTATTACATGCTATTTAAAATCATTAAATTACACACAAACAGAAAAGCTTCTTGTCTCAATACATTAAATTAATATAAATTATTGTTTATTTACATTATATTGTATATGTATCATATAATTTTATTTATTTTAACTTTAATTTATGTACTTATTTAACTTATTTTATTTATTTATATAGTTAGGTATCTATTTATTTATATTTATTTTTTAAATTTAGTTCATTAGTTGTACTCAATTCATATCTTATATTTAAATTAGTAATTATTTTAAATCTTTTTTAATCAACAATTACGGTACCACGAGCAAATCCATTCTTTATAATCGTACCAGCTCCCACGACACAAGTTCTCTTAGTGTGGGAGCTACAGTTAATAATTATATTGTATAATAAGTGACAGCAAAATATGATGTTGTTAAATTTTGTTTTGTTACATACTGTGTTTTTGCTGAAATAAATAATTTTTCATTTTTTTTTCATTTTCATACATATCTTATATGGTAATAACAATTTTACAGTTGTCGTCCAGCCAATTTGAGTGGTGCACAAATTTCAGTAGGTAGGTAAGGACATAAATTTATTTCGCGAACTCGACTCGTAAAACGTACGTAACGCTCTTGGCTGTAATAAAAGTAACAAATTCATATCCCCTCTGAGACACGAGGCTTTTATGTCGGTACGGGGTACCTGTACCTTATTTTACAGAGAAGTAAGGTAGCTTAGTTCTGTTTAAAATATAAATCGTTCGTGCAAATGGGTGATTGATAGTTGAATGCAAGGAAGATATATTATATCCGAAAAAGGGATGAAAATAATGACACAAAAACAGTTCTTTGATGATTTTGAGTGTCTCGACTCCGATTTAATGTACCTACCTAGACGTATACTGAATTCTATACGCACAATGCAATTTTTCCATCAAATAGTAGATATATTTTTATTGTAGATTTTTGACCAATAAATTTATTTTCTCTCTATCATGTAGATTGTCAGTTTTTTCCTTAATATTTTTACCGTAGTATTTGTAGTATTATTAACTGATAAAAATATGTAAGGAGTCGCAAGTAACAACGTTATCGCAATGAGTTTAAGAAGCTAGTGGCAGACAGTGTGTCGCCGGGCTGATAACGAATGTTGCGTCACCGTGATTGATGTCAGCTGAGCACGTTTTGTTAATTGTTGTGTTGCTGTAGATGTTTATTTTTCAACCAACTTCAAAAATGGAGGAGGCTCTCATTTCGACAGTAGGTGCTTTTCTGAAGCGATTTTGACTTTTGATCATCATTATTTTTTTAATTTTAAGAATTATCATTAGAATTATAAGTGGTTTGTGGTTTAGTAGTTGAAGTATCTTATTAGTAGTAACTAGCTGTTCCCCGCGTTTTCACCCGCATTGTTCCGCTCCTGTTGGTCTTAGCGTGATGATATATAGCCTATAGCCTTCCTCGATAAATGGGTTATCTAACACCGAAAGAATTTTTCAAATTGTACCAGTAGTTCCCGGATTAGCGCGTTCAAACAAACAAACAAACTCTTCAGCTTTATAATATTAGTATAGATGTATAAGTATAGGAAGTAGGCATAGGCATAGTAATAGTTCTTCCCTTGTGGAATATAGGTCTTTGCTTTGACGAAATAGGTCGTTACACACACTTCTGTTATTGAAAGAGATACGATGCGTGTATTTTCTTCTATTGTAAGCGGTCGTGGTGCTCATTTTGGTTTAAGACGTAATACAAAGCCAAATGTTTTGTTTAAAACGTAGGTAATACAAGACGATAAGAGTGAAGTGTTTAATATCTAGTCGGATAAAGATGATTATCCACAAAATTTATCAAATATGTTGTATAGGAATTGTTTTAAAAGTATCAAATGTGAGTTCTATGGCTTGAAAACAGTAAGATTTTCCCAAGTCGTGACCAATAGAAACAACATTAACAGACATAGCCGACAACATGACATAAATCGAGACAATTCCCTCATACAAATGGACGGTATGTTTTCGAGTAGAGATCACGAATACGATATTCGTGCACCTATTGTCGTAGGAACTACGTTTGCAGCTATCTGCATTCTACACACGAATATTAAGAGGTACAGGGGAAAGATTTTTGTATGTTTGTAATGGTAAATCTCAAAAACTACACGAGAGAGTAGAGAGCTACATAACTTCGTATGTAATACTAGAGGTCCGCCCTGGCTTCGCCCGTGGTACATATTTCGCAATAAAAGGTAGCCTATGTCCTTTCTCGTGTATCAAAATATACCAAATTTCATGCAAATTGGTTCAGTAGTTTAGGCGTGAAATTGAGTAACAGACAGACATGAGACAGACAGAGTTACTTTCGCATTTATAATATTAGTATGGATTTTTTCAAATCAGAACTCACTTGTTACAATTTACAATTTACAAACAATTACCTCATCTAATTTAATTTATTTTATGCCTAAAATTTTGAATACTTCCCTGTATCATATAATATTCGTGCGGTTATCCTGTAGTTAAATTATTCAAAGCCCTGTTTATTAGTAGTTAACTAACCATAATTACACTGCTGTATGTAAATTGTAAAGGTAACGAGTTACGAGACCCATATAGGTAAATATTGCTATCATCCTTCAATTCCATATAAATCATATTGCACGTATTATTTAAAACATTTCCTAAAACAATAGGGGTTTTACGCGACATTATTATGTACGCGGAATCGGATATTGCTGTAGTAAAGACTATTGAATATGTAAGTTTATTTTAGAATTCTTCGCGCGTTGTGTGGTGCTGTGGTGAGGCAAGATGTGACGTAGCTATCGCAGGTTCGACCGTTATAAGTTTTTGGGTATTTGTCAAGGAAACGTGTCGACATAAGAACTTCCGATGTTCTTGCTTGTATGACTGTTTGATTGTGTAATAGTTGGGTAATTTGGGGGTTTTTGTGCGTCACTATTTAAGATGTTTTGATGAAATTTGGGTTTTAATTAATGTGTGTACAAATCCGTATCTATCTAGGTAATTAGTTTGATGCTCTAGGTCGGTGTATAATATATTTATACGTATGTTACTATACATATTTATTTGTATAACTAAATTGTATGCGCTATAAAATGTTATAAAATGTAGGGGCTTAGAATCCATGGTCAGATTTTTTATTTCTAACGTTTTAACAAATAGTAAAAAGCAATTGTTTGTCAATATAACTTCTTCATAAAACTTTTGGCACTATCATTTATTTAGCGAGTGAAACATATAAAACAGTAATAGAATAACACGTCATAAAATGATGATTAGCAAGGCTCTTACTGCCTACACACTCGTAAAATCAAACATAATATTTCATTATCAAATAATTGGTTAGCGTCATAAATTTTCCGAATAGTTACTAAATGAGGGGGCGGGAACCTTTATCGCGAACAATTTCGAATTACACCGGTAAAAAGATTAAAATCGCTTACAACGCTTTGTTTAAAGTGATTACATTTTTATTGGTTGTTTGTATAAAGCCTCCAGTCGTTACTTTGTCGGCTTTTACATGGTCAATTGGACGCCCACGCGGTGCATCGATTTTTGCGTTGACCACTAAGTGGTAGTCGGTTCAAATACCTTTGGTAATATGGAAACAAAGGCAGGTATTTCTCGGAATATCGACGTGATGGTCTGGTGATTTCATTTATGGTAGAGTTCATTAAATTGCAACGAGGTTATTGATAGCTTTAGTGTGCAGTTTGATATGGGTATTTGCACGAATAATTATGGAAATACTGGAAAATAACGATCAAGCAAGGTGCTATAAAACCTAAGAGAATCTATAAGCGAAACTAAGAATTTTGTTTCCTTATACTTGGCCATGTAATTAGTCGAGCAGTTCAGTCACACACAAAACCATTTTGTACTCACCTACTCCTGTAAGAACTAGGAATCTAATCAGTGCCATCAAATTATAATTAAACCTACTTCACCTCTTTGATAAATGAGCCATTGAACAGCAGACGTGTGTTAAAATAACGTTATCCCAATAAAAAATAGCAGGTATCTCACAAATAAATCACTCAAGTTCAAGACTAGCCTCTGCCACCGGATCTGTATCCTGTAAGTCCCATTTCCCGCGGCCTGCCAGATGAATTATTCATGTTTACTTGAATATTGTTTTAATAAAGTATACGTACGTCTTTTTTTTCTTTTTGTATAGGTATTACTCTTGTAGGAGGAGTACGTTTTTATAAAAATACAGGTGTATGATAAACTTGCAAATTGGTATTTGATTCGACATTTTAAATATGGTATTCCTTACTAATAGGTCTTTATAAATGTTTACGGTAATAATAATCTGCCCCAAATACGATACGATTTTGGATACGATATAAAAAGAAGCATTTGGTACGAACATTTAAAAAGTTGTCCCTTCAGTTTTCAAGTCGAATGACAAATGTGACTTCCTAAGTAGACGTGACTATATTTCATAGAAATGAAATATATTTCCTCCTTCCAAAATATTAAATATTTTATGTTCTAGTCATTATTTGAATTGTATAATTTTATCAACATCTAACATTATTTGACTTGCTGTAACAATACGTAGACAGGTAAGAGACGTATATCACTTTACCAACCCGTCTTTACACAGGGTCAAAAATCTTAAAAAAATACCAGCCATCTATGACTCGATTAGAATTCACTTCAAGTTCATTATAAACTGATCAGCAAACCATCCTTTAGAAAATACCTGCCTACCTATTAAGAGGAATATTCCTCTGTATCCTCTTCATAACTAGGTCACAATATAAAAGCAATGCCAGTATCTATGACGCGATTGGAGTTCACAAAGTTCATTAGACCTTCGGCCCACCCATGCCATACGTCTTGCTGACGTGTGACGTCACGTTGAAGTAATGAAACAAAAGCCAAAGTAGCCTTCGGAAATACCACATCACCGTTAGATGTATGAATCGTGGTATTGTTGAAACTGAGATGGAGTTTGTATGGGAAATTGTGTGAAATGTTGCATTTATGATAAACAAAATAGAATATGTATCAGGCTTCTCGATTGCCAGCTCCACCCTTAAGTCGGGATGAAATAATATATGTTCCTTAGGAATAACGTAGTCGTCTATTGGAGGAAGAATTTTCAATTTATCTTAAGTAAATGCTGAGTTTATCCATTTCAATCATACTTAAAATCGTTTCTTCTAATACATATTTTCTTCTCTATATCTTAATGATATTAGTATTTAGTGTAGATGTGGTGTAGACTTCAAAATATAGACAAACACACGTCAAAAGTACAAAGGGTATTATCAAAAGCCTCAACCAGAATACATACACAAGACTGAACACGGCAATCTAAATTAATATCATTCAAAATCCTCGATCCATATAGCCCGCTAAGTTTTCGTCGCTAACGCGAATGGCATTATATTGTAGTCTACATTTGTATTGCTTCCTTCCAGTCTGCCTGGCTCTAGGGCTTCGTTTTAAGATTAAGCCTAGACAATCGAATAATACCTATTTCAAACTCAAACTCAAACATTTATTTATTCAATTAGACTTCTTCCA
>CAJQZN010034562.1:0-22970 GCA_907164685.1 Colias eurytheme | reverse complement strand
TGTTTATTGTAAATCTTGTGTGTGTGCAATAAAGAATTATCTATCTAACTACTTCTGGGATGCACTACCGCGCCATTACTAATTCCTAAAGAATTTCCTTTTACTACATTATGCTTGTGTAATCGCGGGATGAAAGCGAATAAAGCCATATTTTTTTCAAACTAGGGATAATCTACAATTACCGATTAAGACATAATCCACTAGTGTGAGTTTGCAAATATCACATGCCAACATTATTTTTAGTTCATGGTCATGCCATGGTTTAGTCACGATGTTTTTATTCATTGTATTGGTGATGTGTAAAATATGCAGATTAATTCAATAAACAAACTCTTCTCATTTATAATTCAATTATAATAACTATTTGCATAATGCATACTAATTTTAATATATAAAATAAATATACTGTACATATTATGTTTGGGGCCGTTCATAAAATACGTTCGCATACAAGGGTTCATTAAAAATTTTTACTGATTTTATTCGTTCTCTCGACTTTTTTTCAATTTTGTGATAGAAGTCATTCTTTTCGTATTAGTAAATATACAGATATTTAAATGTATATATATATATTTATTACAATAAATTGTAACTTGACATATTTATTTTTTTCAACATGAGTGCTAATATTTAAATTTTATCACTTTATTCACACAAAAAAATACATTTTCTAATATCAAAATTTGTTATCAATCAAAATTTATTATGTTTAGAGGGGGAGGGGTCTTAGTTTTTGTGACGATATATTTGCAGGAGGGGTCACAGAAAGTGTGACACAGCGTGACAACCGGGGGGGGAGGGGCTCATAAAACGTTAATTTTAGTGTGACGTATTTTATGAACGGCCCCTTTATTAAAAAGTCCTTCTAACTTTACCGATTAATTAAACATTAATTGACTCACGGCTAAAGCCTGTTAATCCTAAGCTCTATACGCTTTGTTGCATGTATTTGTATTGTGTGACATGCATTTTTTAAATTACTATTAGCAATTTCTAATTCTATTTTAATTTTTTTCATTTAAAAATTTTAATTATAAATGACATCATACATCACTACGTAAGTATATTGATGATAAATTAACTGGGATTGCAGGTTTAAGTATATCGCTTCTAAGGACATGCAAAATACAAAGAAAGTATGCACTAGATAATTAAACAAAAATAAGAAATCCTGAAATAAAAATACATAAACGCAATCAAGAATCAAATCAAAATCAAGCATGCCATGATAGATATAAAGCAAACATTAGATTTAAAAAGTATACATTGATAGTATGATTAAAAATTAGAAATTAAAGGGGAAAATAAACTTTGAATAGGAGTTTGCACATCATTTAAAACATATTTGTACCTCATTATCGGCCGTTGACCTCTATTGTTTGCATTGAAAACAAATAATACGTTAAAAAGTGATAACTTTGTAATAAAATGTATTATGTCGCCTACATTATTATGACGACTTATAAGCGGATATAATATGAGATAATAATTTATCAGTTACATATTATTATTATTACTATGTAGCAGTATTCTTTAAATTTTATAGTTTGTGCAATTTAAGAATAGAAATCTGTTTGCAATTTGTTTGAATGATTCCAAATTGCGCTTATAATTTTTTGTTCATCTACACAGCATCACGTTGAAGTATGCTTCATACTAATCCCTTTTTCAAGTATCTCTAACCAATTGTTTAATTCGACATTAATTATTTTATCCCTTTCACACTTAGGTAGTTAGTTAGGTGTGACAGGGATAAAAAAACATACAGGCGTCATTCAACGTCATATTTTTTTGTTACAAGTTAATGTTCATACTGAAATCTCCAGTGTATTAGATATAAGCTTCTTGTATGCTACAGAAGATGACAGATTGATATACATACTTATACTAATTTTATATTTATCACTACGTTTTCAAGTATGAATGCAATGGTGTACTCACTCGGATATCACTGCCGCCGTATTTATTGCTCTTGTAGGTGGCAGGGCCGCCGCCTTGCAGGAAGTCGGGCACCGGTTGTTCCGCTTGCCGCAGAATCTTTGATAGATCTGCTACTAACGCCGCGTCCTGTGTGCACGCGAGTGTTATTCAATTGTTATTTTTAAGCTATTGCCACAGAATACATAATAGTAGCTAAACGCTACAGAACGGACACTCTCCGCCTCCCGCCAAAATTAAACACTTACCTCACCCCGCGCGATCAGTCTAAAAATGGTCCATATTTTTCTACAGGGACGATACGCAACGAAGATTGACAACATTAATCAAATTGACTTAAAGTAATTTTATTATTTTGGATTTGTGATTATCGTTTTTCGTAGAAAATGGTTAGATATTGTGCTGTTTACGGATGTATTTCATCAGAAAAACGCGAATTTTTTTTTTACGTTAGTCACAAATGTGCCAACCATAAAGCGTTAACACACACATTTGCAGTCTCTACAGTGTGACTGTCAAAACGATAATTTTGTATGGAGTGTCCGGGCTGTGCTATTGCAAAGCTTCTATCGCGGGCCTTGAGCGCGGGGACAGAATCCAGAAATTTAGTAACGAAAAACCTCACGCTCCGCACTCCGACGAGCACGGAGGTGTGGCTTGAAGGCATAGCATGCAAAAGCTTTACCGCGGCAGTCCCCGAGTGCCACACGTATTTTTTTAGTTCTTAGCTTCTTTCATTATTAAATCATGTAGGTACAAAAAAAAAAATTGTCGCTACAAAGCCTCATATTCGTATTTCATTAACGATAATGAATTTCACTGGCAATAAATACAATATAACAAAATACATTTTCCAAAGATACCTTCTTTACTTGACGCTACACAAAAATATGTTTGTTCTAAAATATTCTATGTACAAGAAATATGTTCACATTTCATTTTATATTCAATACATGTTGATTAATAATCTATCTGTAATTCTATTGATCTAATTATGTAAAGAATATAAATTTATAAAGAATAGAAAAAAATCGATCACGAGGCGGGACTCGAAACCGCATCCTTTCGCGCCATTCCGGGGCGGATGCCGTGATCGAATTTTTTTTTCTATTCTTTATAAATTTATATTTATAAAGCATTTGAATGTCAATAACAATAAATGTCAATTTCAACATAATATGTAAAGAATAATTTACCTTTTCGTCATCAAAGAATGATACAGCCTTGCCGCGGTTCCCAACACGTCCCGTACGACCAATGCGATGCACGTACTCATCTATGCTTTTTGGTAGGTCATAGTTTACAACTATATCCACGTTCTTAATATCTGTTGGGGATAAACGGAAACTATTTAGGGCCAATTTTTCAATCCCTGGTTAAAACTTATCTGTCCAATAAAGTATTACAAGATAATATTAAAATGTCACCTGTAAACTGTCAATTGCGGGCAATAAGAATACATTTTGAAATGGTAGTTTACGTTATTCGACGAATAAGTTTAACCAAGGATTGAAAAATAATAATGAGACAAAGTGTGGTATTAACTATGTTCTTATTATATTCGTATTTCACATAGAAGTATTCGCATATTAGCAAATTTTTTTATGATAATTAGTACTTATCTGGTGTTTTACAAGTAAACATGGACTGGAAAAAGGGAACAAAACATTTGTCAATAATACTTTCAAGTAATCAAGATAATTTCAAAATCACCAGTGTTTTTCCCACATAAGTCTATGCAAAAAGCTGAGTTCTTCATAACATACTAGATTTCCGCCCGCGGCTTCGCCCGCGTTTTCAAAGGAAAACCCGCATAGTTCCCGTTCCCATGGGATTTCCGGGATAAAACCTATCCTATGTGTTAATCCAAGTTACCCATAGATAGATGTGTGCTAAATTTCATTGTAATCGGTTCAGTAGTTTTTACGTGAAAGAGTAACAAACATCCATACATCCATACATCCAAACAAACTTTCGCCTTTATAATAGTATTAAGATATTCTATCTCGACATATTTTCATTTGCCATCTATAAATTACTAGTGGTCCGCCCCGGCTTCGCCCGTGGTACATATTGAGTATTCTATGTCCTTCTCCTGGTTCTAAACTACCTCCCTGCCAATTTTCAGCTAAATCGGTTCAGCCGTTTTTGAGTTATAAGTGGAGTAACTAACACGACTTTCTTTTATATATATAGACTAGCTTTCCACCCGCAGCTTTGCCCGCGCAGTCAAAGAAAAACCCGCATAGTTCCGATTCCCGTGGGATTTTCGGGACAAAACCTATCCTATTTCCCGGGGTAAAAAGTAGCCTATGTCCTTTCTCGGGTATCAAAATATCTCTATACCAAATTTCATGCAAATTGGTTAAGTAGTTTAGACGTGATTGAGTAACAGACAGACAGACAGAGTTACTTTCGCCTTTATAATATTAGTAGGATTATAACTTTACCCAATCCCCTAGCAGCAACAGCGGTAGCCACCAATATACAATGGCGGCCGCTCTTAAAGTTGTACAGCGCTTCTTCCCGCTCCTTTTGCATGCGATCACCGTGAATTGATGACGTCAGCATCTGTTGTTCCGACATTAGTGACGCAATGAAGTCAGCCGTGCGTTTCGTTTCCACGAACACTAATATACGCTTGCCATCTGAAAGTAATTTAATTTTAAATGTTGTATGTTGATACTTTTGTGAATAGGTAAGATTATTTAATGGAAAAATTAAATTAAAACAGAGCGTGAGTGCCGAGAACACGTTTCAGAAGTGAAACTTTTTTTTTTTGGTAAGATTCAAAGATACCAAAATCGTCGCCTTATTCGTGTCATGACGTGACGTCATGACACGAATTTAACTCATATTGAAACATTTCTATGAGTCACACATTCAAATCTTCACACCTAAATCAAACTATCCATGTGTATACAGAAACCAATCCATACGATAAATGACTAATCTTACCATTATCTTCCACGAGTTTCTTGAGCATAGTCTGTTTCTCGTATTTAGCAACTTGATGGAATATCTGTTCGACATCTGTACTAGCACCGCCGACTACACCGACCGCCACAAACAGGTAATTGTTGAGGAAACGCCCCGCCAAGTGTTGTATGTCTTCCGGGAATGTCGCCGAGAACATGAGCGTTTGACGTTTATCCTGAAAATATATGTTACTATAAATATACAGGGTGACTGGTAAGACGTCAGACGCATTTTGATGAGTAGAAGCTCCTGTCTAAATTCGTCTGTCGTCTTACCTTTCACCTAGTATACAAGACTAAATGGGCAAATTATGTGTATGTGATGCCTTTATTGAGATAAGATCAAACATAATAATACAATACTATAATAGAATGTGATTACATATACAACTCATATCATGTTTATGTAAGTTGTGATTATTTTCATAAACATTTTAAAATGTTTGCCACACTATTTTGATATCAAGATAACTTAGAAGGTAGGAAAAGGATAAAAATATACATTTTTGCAACATAATAAATAATAATTAACATGACAATTTCTATATTTACGACATAACCAAATAATTTTCAAAAATATAACACAGCCTTTACTCACGCTAGGCACCATAGTTGCATGATCCATCATTTTCTCCACGGACGGAATGAAACCCATATCGAGCATACGATCCGCTTCATCGAGCACTACAAAACGAACGCTCTCAAAGGAGATGCGGTTGCGATCGACAAAGTCGTGCAAACGGCCTGGCGTCGCTACTAGGATGTGACAGCCTTTCTGTTGTGACAAGAAATGGGGAAAAGGTTAAATTCATACCAAAATTAAGCATACTGCATCTGATATATCGTTTATTAAATAATAATGTTTTTAATATTGAGGATTGACGACTTGATAAGTGATAACATAATAGTTCATGACCTATGTATTAGAAGGTTTGGATAAGATACTACTGAAAAATAATAAAAAAGAACATGTGTTTTCAGTATAGAGCCTACAGTACAGCTAATTTTGTACATCAAATTTTTCTATATTAATATTATATAAAAATATTTAAACTTACACACACACACACTCACACACATACACAGATTATAAAGATCGAATATAAATTTGACATCTCAAAGTCACGAAAAATAACCAAATAAATACTTACAGAGATTTGGTCACCTTGATGGCGGACTGCTGTACCACCATATGCGACAGCTACTTTTATAATGGACCCATACGAGAATTTTCTAGCTTCATTGAATATTTGCAGTGTAAGTTCTCTTGTTGGTGATACTATTATAACCTGCACAGACGAATAACAATTAGTTCATCATAATAAACTTTTAATGAAAATTGTTGTGTAAAGTTTTATAGAAAAATATACAACTCAGTATTAATTAAAGAGTTCAAAATAATATATTTAAATAATTCAGGTTTTATTACCTGTGGTTGAGCGCATCTGTCTTCTCCAACAACTAATTCACGATTATCTTGTAGCAATGTGTTAATAATGGGAAGCAGGAAAGCAGCCTGAAAAACAAAACATAAACGAATTATTTAAGTCTTCAAAAATTGAATCTTTCATTATATGAATATAAAATGTGTATATTACCGTTTTTCCAGACCCAGTTTGAGCACATCCCATCAAATCTCTGCCATCCATGATGATGGGAATGGCGTGCTTTTGAATCGGCGTCGGCTTTCTGTATCCCGATTTGAGGATGTTGTCTAATACATATTTCCTCAAGTTGGCAGTCTCAAAGCTATCAATAGGCCTTGGAGGATTTTCGCCAGTTACCTATGTATCAAACAAGCACATTAATTTATGAATTGCAGTCATTTTTAGTATGCATACAATGAATCAATTAAGGAAACGCAAAAAATAAAAATTTATTCAATATCAATCAACCATAATGTCAATCGATCATAACACAAAGTATAGGAATACACATTGATATGATCTTTAAAATTGAAGAATGTTTCTTTTATTATAGTTTATTTGAATTGGTGTTAAATACTTCAAATTTGTTTAGCAAGTTGACAGTACCTTAACGGCAATACAGTCGAACTTGTCAAAGTTGATGCCCGAGCTGATGGTGCTGCCAAAGATCTCCTGCTCGTTCTCCGTTGGCTCCGGGGGCACGTAAGTCACGGGCGCTTTCTTCTCCTCGTCACCTTCGGGTGCTTCGTCCCCACTACCCCGGCCACCACCTCGGCCTCCGCCCCCTCGGCCTCTGCCCCGACCGCGCCCGCGCTCACCGCGTTCCTCGCGATCCCCTCTATCCCGATCGCCTCTATCGTTGTAATCGCCTATTTTACAAAAAAAAAAGCTTAATTCTATTTATCTACCTTTATTTTATTGAAGGTTCGCTAAGAATTCTGTCAACATATACCTATGGCTGTTTGTATACATAATATGTTTTAGAATTGTACTTGTTACGAAAATTTATGTATTTTTTTGGTGTTGTTAAAGAATTGCTTCTATTTCTGTTTGAGTTAAGACAAAATATTTTTTTTAAGATCTAAGTTTTAAATATTGAAAATTTGTTACTTAAATAACACTAAATTCATGTAGTTATGATTCTCTGAATGTCATCAAATATCACTTTGCAATCAAAAGTTGTAATTTGAACACAGATAATATTTCAATTCATTATTGTTTTTAAAGCAGCAAATGTTTACATGAAGATTTATTGTTAGCTGCCCTGTCTTTGCACGGGCACTTATAAAAAAAGAATATTATGTACATACATTGTATTATTCTGATATATATGTATTGTATATTATATGTTCATTGAGTGACACACATTTGAAAATCACTACTACATAGTATAAAACAAAGTCGCTTTCTCTGTCCTTTTGTATGCTTAAATCTTTAAAACTACGCAACGTATTTTGATGCGGTGTGTTTTAATAGATAGAGTGATTCAAGAGGAAGGTTTTAGTATATAATTTATCATGTTTTAGACAAAGCGGGCGAAGCCGCGGGCGGAAAGCTAGTTTAAAATAAAAATTAACGAAGACAAGCGCGACGATTGACGCGTTCTGAACATGAATTGGTTAAACATAACACTATAGACATACTGTTATTATCTACTTGAATCAATAATTATATGTATAGGTAGTGAAAGTAATTTTTTTTAGTTAAAAGTTAATCCTGCCAGAAGGATTTTCATACAAGTAAAAAGACCAAAGCAGTAATTTTTTCCCATTAAAGCAGTATATATACACGTAAATGTACTTTCTAAATATATACAAATAAAAATAATAATTGTAAAATGTAAATTGATGTTTCCTTTTTTATACAATAGAATGTAACAAAACGCAACCATTTTTGGTAACAAAAAGTTGAACCAACCTCTTTCTGTATTTGTTTATAAAAAAAGCTCTTTAAACAAAACATGTGCAGTGCCATAAATTCTAAACAAATTAAACACTCACTTAAGAGTAATTTATGGACCCTGTCATCTTGAAACACTTCAAAACACATTATAATTTTCTACATTGCAATGAATGTTAATTTGAAACCATTTATATTGAAAGTGCTTCAAATATTACAATACAAAACACAAGGACTTTTTATACATAATTTTGTATTATTAGTTATAAAGTACAAGCATTATGTTATAATAGAAATGAAACTAATACATAAAACATTATAACAAGCATATTGGCAATGGCTAGAATTTTTTTAAGATATTGCTTGAGTAAGTTCTTCTAGTAACTTATCAAAATAAGAAATATAATCAGTGCTCATTTAAATAAGTTATAAGTGCTAACTCTATAAAAAAAATATATTATTTATAACGAAATCTCATTATAATTTAGAACAGTTCAGTAAAAGCGCACATATTGATTCACACTAAAGAGCTGTAAAGCATCTCTACTACCAAGAAATAAGTCCAAATTTAGACTGTATCTGTATTATTGTTTATGTTATCTTATCATGTTACAAAAGACTTGGTATAAATGTATGAGGTTGCAAAATCATCTTCATAATGTTCATGTGCTATTGCTGCACTACATTATCTCTTTGTGCAAATAATAACCATGCATATTTTATTAACATTATACTCGCTATTTGCCATGCATTTTCAATAAGTGTTGTCTTGGATACAAACCAAAGGGCAATATCAAATATGTAAATGTGCTTATATATACAAAGTATGAAACAAAACTGCTTCCCGGGCTCCTATCTTTAAAACTGTATTATATCTTTAAAACTATACAACAGAATTCAATATTTCTGCATATTTTTTTAACAGAATAGTTCAAGAGCTGAAGTATAATTTTTTTATATTTTAAACAAAGCTGGTGAAACCGCTGCTGGAAAGCTGTTTATACAAAGACTCACCATTGGATTCATAGTCTCCCCGTTCCCTGAAGCCCCCCCGACCGCCGCGTCCCCCGCGCCCTCTGCCGCCACCTCGGCCTCCACGGCCTCGTCGATCACCGAACCCATTTTTGTCGAAATCTTTAAAAAATAATTAAAGTGAAACTTTTATTACATTGTCTCAAACTTTTTGGTCTGTGTAGCGCATGTCGCGTGACGGTCGGCTGCCGAGTAGGTATAAAGCAGTGTTCGGAACCGTATGATAATTGAGGAGCTTCGGAACAAAAACCGCTAAATCCACTTTCTAAGATTTTTGACAAATCGGAAAAAACGTTTTATTTCTTTGTTTTTTTAGGTAAAAGAGAGTAGAAAATCTTAATATATCAACATTAGCAACATTGTTTGGTGGCCAAAACAACAGATTCGTGTGTGAAGTAATAAACGAAAAAAAAAATAAAAAAAAAATGGATATAGCGGTTTTTGCTTAGACTATCCGGATTTATCGTTTTTTGAAAAAATCAACTAAGGATTTATCGCTATGTGAAAAAACCATTAACATTTTTGGTTAAAACTAAGTATATGAGGAATTAAATAATTAAAAATAAAAAATTGATATATCGGTTATTGTCTCAACCTTATAAAAATCTATCAAATTTATGTAGGATTTATCGGTTTCTGTTAAGATATCAATTTTCTTTTACCTCATCAGTGGATTTATCGGTATCTGTATAGATCATTTAACTTGAAGCGCATTTTTCTACTAGATTCATCGGCTTTAGAACAGATTCAATAAGCTTATCATGTAAAATTATGCAAAAGCATCGAAATTACAAAAAAAAAAAAAAAAAATACAGCATGGCGTTTATCGGTTTTTGTTCCGACCCTCCTCAATTATCATACAAATACGATAATTTTGTGCCTAAGTTTCACTTTTACCGTGGTTTCATAAAACCACACATTTTTTTTCTAATAGTATTCATTTTACATGTTTAGTAATGCTATTATATTGAGAGAGAAGCTAATTAATCATTTTTATATCAAATATGAATTCGGGACTTTTTAATCCATAATATCTCAGCAATATGTTCTTGCAAATGTAGCGAAGAACAAATGCATAACTTTCAATATAAGCTTGTCATGTATTCATAAGAATAAAATAGTAAGCAAAGTACATAATTTAAATTAAAATTAACTGATATAACATAGTGCAGTAACTAATAATTTATGTAGGTAATAAATTGATTATAATAAATTTGTTATCAAACATAAATGTTATAACTTAATATGATATTATTATCAAGATATGATTTAGTGTCTATGAATTTACCATTTACTTCATCCTCTATGAATGATGTAAAACCTCTTCCCTGCGACAAGCTGTGACCTTCGTCAACATCATCATAAGACTTTGTGTATTGTCTTGTTGGTGGCGGCGGCACAACCTAGTAAAATTTAGATAATGTGTTTATTTGCAAATAAAAATTTGTTAATATGACTTTAACTTGCACAAGTCCAATAAGATTTTTGATTTAATAACATAATATAAAATTAATGAATATGTATTACTTACAACATCACAAGCATCGTCCCATTCATCATCCATGATCTGAAACTAAAACAAATTGTTAAAGATTAAAAATTGGAGGTAGGAAGGTCCTTTGTGCACATCCAACATTTTACTCTACCCACAAATTTGAAATTATTCTAATTATTAAGCTTTTTACCTATTTAATTTTAAAAATAGCATATGAATACATATGTATGGTAACCAATAAAATATATTTTTGCATTATTTTATCAGAATTACAAATTGTTTAATGGTAGGTAGGTACCGGCTTTGGAAGCCACACGTGCGGAAGACAAAAAAATCATTTTGAATAGGTTCAATCCTATCAATCATGCCGTAACATTGTTCTATCCTTACCTTAAATTTGAAATTATATGCCTAAAACTACAAAAAAACTGCAACAATTTCCTGAGAAAAGGAGAATGGCGACGATAAGTAAAATTACTGCTTTTTGGCAGTTGGCGCGAGCGTTGCAAATGAAATTGTGGACAAAGAGCAAAGACATGACACTTTGTTATTGTTTTTTTTGTAAACTATAGTTGTATCAAATACAAGTCTTTTGGACATTAAGCTATTATTCATTATTATTTTATAAATAGCATTATTTTAAATTTTATCATAAAAATATTGTTTATTATTAACATTTACATTGGATTTTACGTGCTTTGTTTTAAATTCAAACTACAAACTAAAGATACATACTATTCGAATCAATCTTCCGATAGAATTACATTAATAAATAAATAAATAAAACCTAAAGCAGTTACTTTTAAGATAACATTTATTTTTAAAGTTATAAAATACAATAATTTTAATTTATCAATTAAAAAACGACAGTCTACAATATCGATTTATCGATTTAATCGTTTATATATTAGTTTTTGACTACAACCCTAAACAAACATAGTGGCAACTGGCAACTGGCAGTGGCAAGTGGTGACCTTAGTTGGTTTATAAATAAACATTTTAGTTATTTCATTGATTTATTTATTGTGCATAACTTGATACGATCCTAAGACAAGATGATCGAGACTCGGATAAATATGTCTACTACATTTTATATGCGTTAATTTCGATCGAATCTTATCATTGTTAGCGTCTAATTTTTTGTGGTTCAAGTTTACAAAATAAACCATGGCTGCACATGAGACAGTTAAAGTAGCCGTGGTAATAGATCCTTTGCCGAATGTAGTTCCATGTTCTAGTACATTGACTGCAGAAGAATTGTGTATACTTATGTGCAAGAAATATAACATTCCTCCACTGACGCGTACACTATTTGCTTTACGAATCAAAGGAACAGACTATTTCCTCAAAGATAACAGCAAAGTTCTCTCCAGTTCAAGAGATTACGAACTCAGAATAAGGTTCAAGGTAAATGTAATGATAATATTTGCTGTTACTCTATTAAATTACTATATATGATTTAATTTTCTGTTTATCACATATTTAAATTATTCATGTCACTTATACCTATATCTATTACTCCTAACATTAATGCTATGTCAATGGGACCATACTAAATAATAGATGTGATATATTAATGTGAATAACCTTTAAAAATAAAGCCTGATGCTCATCATCAGCCTGATCATGAATTGAAACATACTTATCACTTAGTAATAAAACCATGAATATGATTTTGGTTTTTAAATATTTGTGATCTTATTTTTTGATAATTTATTCCTGGTTGATAGGTACCTCAGCTGAGTCTGTTGATAACTCTTGACATGACTACATATGATTACTATTTTCAACAAGCAAGAAATGATGTAAACGAGAATAGAATCCCTGAAATTAAATATCCTGAGCATAAGCAGGAACTTCTTGGACTGGGCATTGCTGATATGTAAGTAATTAATCAATAGACTATATGAGTGAATATAATTATCAGTATAAAGTATGGATTGTTTTGTATATTAATATTTCTGTGTGAAAACTGAAATGTGGAAAATCAAAATATAGATCAGCTATCACAACTGAAAACTGACTTTATAACTTTTTGTCTATTTAAATAATATTATACTAAGTAGCCATAGCCATAGTAGGTAGCCATCTGCTATTCTCATTTCATATTAAATTCAAATTTCATATTAAACAAACTATTGATAACAAAATTATAAAACAGGTTGATACATGATAAGAGAAACCAAATATAGCTTGTAGTACTTGGTGAAGAAGTAGCTTAATTTACTTTTGGTTTTAAATAAATAAATGGTTATACTGAAAAATTCTTCATTGATTTATATACCATCTTATTTTTAACACAATTTTATTAGCTTCGCCTGTATGTTGGTATGTAACCAACATGTTTGTATGTAAACAACTCCTTTAGAGTTGATTTTACTAACTTTAAACAATTTAATTCGAAATTTGTATGAAAAAATGGTGACAATACAATAATTTCATGAGTTTGAAGGAGTTTAAGCATGTTTTTGGTCATTTTATTAACTAGTAGTAATCTTATTTGTACTTCAAGTTATTTGGTAATATTTTGAAGCAAAATAATATTGAATATAAGTATAATACATAAGCATAGAAAATAATTGACAAAAAATTACACATGTATTATTGTTTATGTACATTCAATAACCTTACAGGTTACATAACATGATCTTGTAATTAATTATATGGTGTCTAAGTAAATTACCCTGTGATATATACAAGTAATTGTGCATAACAATAATTGGTCCAAGTGTAAGACAATGGGCTACAATTATGGCGCAATTTAGATATCACAATTAAAATGGCTATGTTATTTATGTATGTTTGTTTTATTATTGTTTTAATGAGTTAATAAAAGTGAGATGACATTTATGTACACTGTAATATGTATTGAATTAATTTCTACTCTTTTAAAGGTCTCTAAATATTCTTCATATTTTGAAACAGTATTTTTCATTTTAAGGATGCGTGCCATATTAGAAGAAAAATTACAATTAAATGATGTTGTTAGAAATTACAAAAAGTATATACCAAAAGTGATAGTGCGAAGACATGGGCCATTTCCTAAGAAGCATGCTTATGATTGCTTGCCTCAGTTATGTTCAGCAGGCCATAATGTTAAGTAAGTATATTCTTCATTTATATCTTTATTTATGATTTATTTAGTTGCAATATAGAAAAAATGTAGTACCTGTACTTACACTTTTCTTCTACAGTTCATATAAGTAATTCTAATTTTAAATTTGATATTTTGTGTTTTATGGAATTCAAATATATTTTATAATTTATATTTATAAATTTATAATTTTAATTTTACTAATTATCCCAAAAAAGAACAATTATTATAAGCTAATATTTGTGTAAAGGTGCTCTCATTAAGATGTATGATATGACAACAATTACTATTATTATTCTACTTAATTAATTCAGCAAGTAGCAGTTTACATTCCTGCTATAAATTTTTCAGCTATGTGAAGAATCTGTACCTGCAACAATTATATGGCCTCGCTCCTAACTATCTCGCGGAAGAATACAAGGACACAATATGGCAGAATGGTGCGGAGAGTATACCAGTTAAGGTTGTAGTGGCGCCATTTCACCCGCACCAGCCTGGTATACGAATATATAACACGTTGAAACGAGATGTAAGGAACCCTACATTGATTATTGATACGTAATTTTTGTTTTTTGATAGATGTGAGAAAACGTTAAGTAGGAATATACAAAAACTAATTGAATTTGAATGAGGATCTATAAATTTTTGAAATAGGCAACATTGACAAAAAAAATGAACAGAGGAAATGAGATTGTCATGTTTTTATGTTAATGATAATTAATTATTTCACATTTTAATAATGCAATTTTATTAATGATATTTTTTATTTGAAAAATTAATACAGTAATTTGTAAACTTGTTTTTTCTTGCAGTGGTTTCATGCATGTACTATTGAAGAATTAATATATTTGACAAGGAATGGTGACAATTCCCTGGAAGTATCAAGAAGAGGGACTCCACTCTTTTTGAAATTCAAATCTGAAGAACAACTTACTTCATTTATATCTGTTTGTGATGGTTATTACAGGTACATTGATGGCATGCATTTTTTTTAAAATATGCCGACTTAAAAATAAGATTTTCTAGCAAGGAATGTTTAAAATTAATTAGTTTTTATAGTAGCAGTAGTATCATAATATTCTTTGTATAATTATTTGTATTGTTACACAATTGTAAATAATTAAACTATTAATAATTTATAAGCATTTAGATTATAAGCTGCATGAGGTCAGATAATCATCTATTAACATTGAATGCAGCTATAATGATATTATGTTTATTCAAGGATCAATTTGTAATCGTAATAAAGCATTATTGTGGTTTACCCGTGTTATTATAAATACAATATAAGAAAAAAATGTCATTAAATCTTAATACCTAGTTATGTATTGTGAGGGCAGTAGGTACTTAAATTATGATAATTCGAAAATGTACTTTGTAATTGCATAGGTTGCATAAAGTTAATATTTAATTGTTCATTCAAAAGAGGCCAGTTTTTTTTGAGAAAAAAAAAATACTAAATAATTATATCAATATTTTCATTTTTCAATATTAAAAATAAATTTCCCAGTGTATGTATAAAAAAAAATATTTACAGTTTAAGTATAATATTTTATACACTCAGGTTGATGGTAAAATGGACATTCAATCTTTCCAAAGATGACGAAACACCGTCCCTGAAAGAATTGCAAAGGATAAAATGCCACGGGCCAGTTGGGTAAGTATTAGCATAATATATGCTAATTTTGTTCTCAATTTTTGTGTGAATGTATCTCATACATTGAATCACATTAATAAAAAATAAGTCCTTTCATTGTTGTTTTTATTTCAGCGGTGCATTTTCATACCGCAAATTGGAGGAAAAACGGGGAAAAAAACATGGTTGTTATATATTACGGCAATGTCAAGATGACTACAATGTGTACTATTTGGATGTCTGTACTAAAAATAGGTATGTTTGTTGCCGTTTTGTATTTGATTTGTTTGTCGTGTATTATTTACGTAGATAACTTCCTTTTAATGTTCATTAAATTTAAGCGAACACATTGTTCTTGCTTTAGTTCTAATTAAATTTATAAATATGTATTTTTTTAATAGAAAAAATAAAAACATACAATAAATCGAGCGTCTGTCTGTCGCCTGATTTATTTGAGAAGAGAAGCCAAATTCAAATCTTCACAAACGCTATATTTTTAATTCTTTTATTAATTTGCAGCACAACTGAAACATATTTGTTGGAATTTAAAGGTGATGGATATGTGTTGAACAAAGAAAAGTACTTTAGCATCGAAAGGCTAGTCGGCTGCCATCAGAACCCTGAAGGCAGGATATTTTTAAACGAATGTATACCACCTTCTGAATATGGTGAGCAAAAAATATAATTTTGTAAATATTTTTTTGTGATGAAATTTTCTTTAGAAAATAAGGAAGATTCCGTTTTTTACAATGTCAAAAAATGATGAGAGATAAGAAAGTGATAAATATTTTACATGATTATCTAAGTGTAATTTGATATTGAGCATGCAAATTATCAATTTGGGAGATATCATTTTATTTAGCTTTGTTTACTTGTACTTGCAAAATGACTTCGGGTTGAATTTAGAAATGCGTTGCTTGAATTTGTGGATACTGAAGGTGTCACTGACTTCGTTTGAAACCCCTGAAAGTAATTTTAAAATAAATTTTGTCAATTTATTTTTTTATGGACCCCTCCAGCCCCCCTTAAACACACACAACCCCACATATGGCGATGTATTTCTAAATTTTAACATGACATCTCGTCTTTGCTTTTGCTTCCACTTAGACGTATGAAACAATTTTTTTGCATTACAGATAAGTCACAATTACTTCTTTGTGGCGAGCCTGTTAAAAAGGGCGTTAGAATCGATCAAGCAGAGTTACAAGATATACTAAAAGACAATAAAAGTCCCAGATGTCTACCTAATAAAGATATTTTATTATACACAGGTATGTTAGAAAATGGTTAAAAAACATATTACGCTTTAAAAGTCGCAAATAATGAATTTATCAATGTGTATTTTTTTAAAGGATCGGAAAAAATGGGTTCAGAAAATATAACCGCCACATACAAGGCGTTATGGAGGCTCGATGAAACCAAGAAACTTCTAGTCGCGTTTAAAACTTTACAGAGGGAAAGGGCGAATGATTATTTAAAGGTATTTTTTGTTATAGTTTGAAAAAAATTAAAATTTTTATATGAGTTGTTTTTTTAAGAGGAAACAGAGCAAAAAACGTATCGTGAATATTATGTTTATTTTCAGGATTTCATAGAATTAGCGAGTAAATGGGCGTGCGTTCAATCAAGTTCCATAGTACGGTTGTATGGTGTTACGCTCAGTTCGCCAACGGCTCTCGTACTAGAATATCTACCGTATGGACCTTTTGATGTTTATTTAAGGTAATCATTTTTCTATTACCTACTGTTTCATTCGTTAATATCATTACATACTCCTCTTATGGTTTGACAGATTCTTAAGTTTTGAAGTGAAACTTCTTTATCGGGGTTGGACAAAAATTTAGTGTAATATTTTTGCGTTACGCCGTACGCGTGACATTTTTGCGTTACGACATACTCGTGACATTTTTAAGGTTTTTAATAAAGAAGTTTCACTTCTTACGTGTGTACTGTACGTGTGTACACGCATACATTTTTTTTTTGAGAATATACACATTGTTGAGTCGTAAACTATTTTTATATTCTTGACATAAATAGGAGTATTGATAAAAAGTCCTATTAAAATCGAAACTAAACTTAGTAATAAAAATATTATCATGTATTTTAACAGAGAAAACGAAGAGAGAGTGAAGCCCTTACATCTAAAGAAAGTAGCGGCTGGGTTAGCCCGAGCTCTATGGGATTTATCGGAAGCCGGAGTGGTGCATGGAGATATCCGTTGTAGGCGATTGTTACTCGCTTCTCACCAATCTGATAGGATTATTGTAAAGCTCTCTGGACCTACGTTACGGCAATATACGCCTCAAGAGTAAGTTAAATTGAATATTTAAATAGCTTAGTTTCTGGTTTAACATAGCCTGTATTTTATTGAAACTCTGTCACTAACTAAATTGGGCCCTTGCAAAACATATGCATTATATTTACAAAGGTGTAATAGAGATAGGTTATACCAGTTAATGAACGATATTCTTCGTAGTTTGTGATTCTACTTCATAATGCTAGTACCGTCAAATGTGGCTACTTGACCTTTACTTGGCAACTTGACCACACCTTCCGTTTAACAACAAAATATCAAATTTTGTAGAATTGAAAGCAAATTGACCTAACGTATCGATGTTGGTAGGTTTTTAAAATATTAATTGGCAACATATTTTAATTTTAAAGCGGTAACGCTTTTGGTTCTCGCAATATAACGTATCGAAGTGTGACTGTGACTAAGGATCTTTTGCCGGTGTCAGTATTATTATGTTTGTAGAGCTTAAACTGCACATCTCAGGTGAGTACAGTTTTGATATGTTGTGTAATAAAACCTGGAGATTGATTTTACAGTGGGAACTATCCAATTTTAGGTTCATCTGTCGAAATATTTGCTTGGGCATTGATGCCTCAGGTTAGGTCAAGTTGCCATTGACCGCTGCGTGGCAACTTGACCGACGCCTAGGGTTGACACAAAAAAATAACGTGACTGCATTTTCCTTTTTTTTATCTGTTTCGAGTTTTGCATAGTAAAATCAATAAATTTGCTACAAATTTCGGACAATCCAGATACTTATACTCTCTTTGATGACAACGATTTAGCATATTTCTAATGAAAAATAAATGTTTCCTTACCTATTAATAAATACCTATAAGTATTAAGTAATATACATATACATGTGTATTAAATTTAGTTTAATAAATAAATAGTTCATTAAAATTTGTGTCTTGTTTGTGACAACCCTATCCGACATGTAATGCTTTGTATGAAATCATTACAAATCCCGTGGCAACTTGACCAGGTAGCCAGAGCCTAACAGTTTATTGTAAAGCTTCGGGCTGCAATATTTAAAAAGTCGAAGACTTAAAAAATAATAGCAACTTAGCCTAAAACAAGAATGTTAAGCATCTACCTATGAAAACTGATGTGCAAGGTCAAGATACCACATCAGTGTCAACTTGACCTGTATTACGTTTATTTGTAAATAATGTCAGATTCAATATATTTTAAAGAAATACCTAGTAAAAGTGAATGATGAAATCATTTATGACATGAACAAATCATAAAATGTTAATAAAAGTTTAACATAAATAAATTAGCTAAGAAAAAGTAAAAAAATGTGGTCAAGTAGCCACATTTGACCGGTAGTTTTTTATGCCAAAATTATTAATAACGAACTTTTTAAAATTTTATGGTCCTCACATTACTATAGAAAACTATGTGAAGTAAATCATATTTCTACATATTTTAGTGTTCACTGGATACCAGTAGAGTTCTTCCCAGACATGAGTCTAGCGAAGCGATCAGTAATTGGTGATATTTGGGCATTTGCTACGACTCTATGGGAAGTGTTTTCGTATGGACAATCGCCGACGGAGACCAATCCTGTACTTACTGCAAGGGTACGTATTTTAAGTTATTATAAATTTTCTATTTTCTACAATCTATAATGTAGTCTCTTTGTATGTATTCTCTTTGGTATCAAAATGCCAAAGGAAGCTGAAAAATTGCCACTAAATCCTTTCCATATACACAAACAGATATTTTATGTTTATATCATTTTATAGTCTGTTTTTTTTAACTATTCGGCTTATCAATAACCTTTATTATTCTTCTTAAAATGTATTGATTTCTGTGGAATAAAATTTATTTCATTCCAATTTTTAAAGTAACACATATTCAGTTCCTCTAATTATAATATCTTACCTCCCTTAACCCATTGAGCCCCGAACGGCCCGATCGGACCACGACACAATAGATTTTCTATTGTGTCTGTGATTCCGAAGCCTGAGTTATTAATAAATAATTTAATAATGAATTGTTAGAGTTACGAGATGGGCGATAGATTACTACGACCGGCTCGATGTCCTAGTGAAGTGTGGGCTCTCATGAGGCAGTGTTGGCAGACAGAACCACTCCGACCGCAAGAAATCATGCGAGATATGAACCATATGTTGCATCGAGGTAATAATTGTGTTTTTTCTTAATTTAAGAGGTGGGTAGTTTTGAATTGTCGGCCAAGTGAAGCTTAATAATTCTTAAATTAATATGATAATAGTTCTAATTCCTTCACTAATATAGTGCAGAGGATTGGCAGATTCTTGCATTCTACGGTAATTATCTTTTTTTATAAAACTTGACTTTTAATTGTTAATTTCAGAATATGTACCTATACATGAGTATGAGGAGCCAAAGATTTCACTTGATCATTTGGAACATGCGGACACTGTATCAAGTAAGAATTTAGTTATCTATATCTATATAATATAATTAATTAAGATAAAATAAATACCGGAAAAAATATATTATGTACAAATTGTATGAAATATTTTATTTTGCTCCAGAAACTTAAAGTAAATAATGTTTGCAGGTGATAGGTTTATACCGAGTGAACTGAGCGACGCGGGAAGCAACAAATCTTTGATATCAGTCGACAGCAGCGTACATTCTATGAACGGAACTATGTCAGATCAATATGATAACCCCGTAAGTTTAATTTTATCAATTTTATTGGTACAATAACGACTTTTTAATGCTCTTGAGGCTTTGAAAATTTTAATTAATGAAATAAATAGCATAATTATTGTTCAAAAGGACGTAATAATATTGAGCCATTTCATATGAAAATCCAAATTGACAACATTTTGTTATTGAAAATTCTTGTCATTAATGAATACTCTTTAATTATTTAATTTCTTCGCCTTTTCATCATTGCTTAAGCAACTCGTGAATGTTGAAAGTAATTTTGCAGTTTAACAATAATACTTTATTAATTTATTAATATTAATTGTCAATCATATCGCTACAGTTTGCGGACAACAAGAGCTCAAACTCATTCGAGAACGCGCTCGCGTACGCATTACGTCACGAAACGCATTCAGGCCGCAGTAGCCGCGGCAGTGTGTGCGGGGGCTTACCCGCTGCATTAGCGCTAGAGCCTGATGAGTTCTGTGCTGCACCAAGACTTATGGAGTCTATAGTGTCACAAGGGAAGACGTATTTGGTGACACTCACCAAGAAGATCGGCAGCGTGAGTACAATTATAGTCCGTATAGGGTATAGGTATAAAGGTTAAAATGCCGCGGCAGTGTGTGCGGGGGCTTACCCGCTGCACTAGCGTTATTATATTGTAGACCTTGCAGAATATAGATGTAAGGATTCGAATGCTGCGGCAATTTGCGGATATTTTCCAGTCGCGCTAACGCTACTTATATTTTATAACTAATACACTAAATGCTTTAGGGTAACTACGGCCACGTATTCAAAGGTTGGATGGAACGTGATAACCAAGAATCTCAACGAAAGGAAGTGGCAGTTAAGAAGCTTACCCGTCAAGAGTCAGAAAGAAATGGCAGTTTGTATGAAGACTTTAAGAATGAATTGGAAATTATGAAGGTACGAAGTTATAATGAATCTATGTAGTTTAGTAGTTGTAATAATTTCGTCGTTGCATTTCATTGTTGAAAGCTTTCATACTTCATGCTTTTCACCTCTTAATAAAAGTGATATATTTAACCATGTACAATCAAATCATTTTTGCTTTAAATTATTATGCCATAAAATACTGTATCAAGTATAAAATATATAAAAGGTCGGGTACCATTTAGCTATTTATATTTATGTTTTCTTTGCACAGTCGCTACAACACATTAACATAGTGGAGATCCTTGGCTATTCCTGGGACCATGGGTCAGATGTGCTCATAGTTATGGAGTACTTGGAAGAAGGCTCCCTTAATTATTATTTGAAGTTTCAAGGAGATAAGCTCCGGTTATCACATCTGCTCAAGTACTGCAAGGATATCGCCACTGTGAGTATTAATAGTAAATAGGACTTTATAGATACTTAAAAATTAGAATTTCTTCTATCTAAACTTACTTAAAACAAATCGAGTGTAGATATAATAAAAATATTAATGTGGTGTAATACTGGTCGTTACCGATTGAGTGCAATAACGTTTACGTGTCATACGCATTTTGAAAAGCTATAAGAATTGTATTATCAATGACTTGTAGTTTGAACGAATATTGCGTTGGAGTTGAAATAAGCGAACTAAGTTTAAATAAATATTTAATTGTTTCTTGACCAAATAGATTTTAGGAGTAACCAATAAATTTAATGAATATTTTATTCACAGGGTATGGACCACGTATCCGCCAAGAATGTAGTACACAGGGACTTGGCGACGAGAAATATTCTGGTTGTTAACAAATATCACGTCAAGATTTCCGACTTTGGTCTTGCGAGGATCATTCCCAAGGAGGAGAACGCGTATAGGATTAAGACTGAACGATTGTTACCTATTAATTGGTATGTTTATTTTTATGTTTACAATTGAATTGATATCAAGACTTAATGTTGAATAGCGAATAATAGTATTGAATACAGAAATGGTATCATATAATAAATCTTATGTAGTTTTCGTAATTATTAGGAAGTCAAACGATTTGTATCTGTAACAAGCATTTAAATTTTGGTACATATAATAAGGAGCAAAGGCAGGAGTAACTATGATATTGTATTATTTCCTGTTTGGAAAAGAGATAGAGCTATACATGTCGTTTAGCACTATCACTTCCATTATAGTGCTTTTATTTAAATTAATACTGCTTTAAATCATCATGGTAACCACCCAAAGGCTTTTAAACCATTTATTTTCTTCCCGTGACCCCATAGGAAAAAATATAACGTTGAAAATAATTAATTGTATACTAATCATCTAACTGCGCTTCGCGGTTTCTCCCGCGCTCCGCTCCTGCCGGTCTTAGCGTAATGATATATAGCCTATAGAGCCTTCCTCGATAAATGGGCTATCTAACACCGAAAAATTTTTCAAATCAGAAACTACTGGGTTCCTGAGATTAGCGCGTTTAAACAAACAAACTCTTCAGCTTTATAATATTAGTATAGATAATGATAACTTAAGAATAGAACGCTAGATAACTAAAGTAGAGCCAATTTAATAGGCAACATTTGACGTCTATCAATTTTATC
>CAJQZN010034561.1:0-15471 GCA_907164685.1 Colias eurytheme | reverse complement strand
ACAGTTTCACTTTTACCGTGGTTTCATAAAACCACACAACATTTTTTAGTGAAATTATATTTTATTAAAAATTTCATTAATACAGTGATCATAGTAGGAAAAAATACTAGACATGAATGTAAGCGTCAAATTTAATATGACGACTTAAATTAATGTTAAGCGACTCTTTAAAGTTTTAGAGTAAAAATAGTTCTGTATAGTTCCACATAATTAATTCAATTAATTTGTATGTAAGGTGAAAACTGAAATTCATAAAATAAC
The DNA here is from genome assembly GCA_907164685.1 of Colias eurytheme. Classification (NCBI taxonomy): domain Eukaryota; kingdom Metazoa; phylum Arthropoda; class Insecta; order Lepidoptera; family Pieridae; genus Colias; species Colias eurytheme. The sequence continues at coordinate 15,210 of CAJQZN010034561.1, read as the reverse complement.
GTATGTTGTCATAAGCACATTAATGAGGAAGTCGTGAAATTACCACTTAGAATAACAAATTGCGTATGTAATTAGCCGCATTTTTGTCCCATGAACTAATTTACTAAATAGCCGCGATGGACACGACCTTCGGACATCATATGGGATGCTAATTCCCGTTTTAGTTAAATGGACAATAAGTTACGTAACTAAAATATAAAGCAACATTGCGTTAAGTACTGCTTCCCTTATATTTTATGCTATAAATGTGTATTAGGTATTAATTGTACCCGCACTAAAACTAATGGTGCTGGTGCATTATTATAAATCGTTAGTGGTAAATGTTATGTAGCATCAAAAGTGCTTCTGAAGAAGTCTAATTTTTGGAGATTGAGCTTTTATTCATGTATGATTTAACAAAAGTTTAAATAAGTTAAGCAGTTGGAGAATTCATCAGTGATAAAATTATATTTTGAACATTCAAAAAACGTATTCCTATATCTACAGTTTTACAGTCCGCTGTATGTGTAGAAAACACGTACCTATAGTAAGTAGGTATACTTGTCATATAAAAATTTGACGGTTGATTAGTATATTGATTTTACCTTTAAAAGCAATGAATTTTCGCAAATGAATACCTTAACACTTGTTTAACTTACAAACTTACGAAAAGCTATTTAAAAACCAAACAAACGTGACAAAAATGTATTACCAAGTTTTATATATATTGACTCAGATTACATATAAATTGTTTGATTAGTATAAGTTCATAGTAAATAAATATTCAAGCGATTTAATAGATGAATGTAAACAGAGCTTACGTGCGGCATGAGTTAATGAATTATAGACGAGTTAACACTTATAATCAACGAATATCCTTCTGTTTTATTCTTACTCTTGTCATTGACCTGATTTCCATTTATGACTCATTATAATAATGTTTATATAATCCAATTTGACAGCGGTTTAACTGACATAATTACAGCTGAGAATTGTTAAATTGTTTTTGTTTTTAATAGAGATTGCTTGATAAGTGTTTATAGGACAAGTAAGCTTATCAATTATTTACTTAGTACGTAGGTAATTTTGTCAATACGATGTTATAATTTTATTTTTTAATAAAGCTCAGCAGCTTTACCAGAACTCAAACTTCTTTATTTTGACTCTACAACATTGTACTTATTATTCCTTCAATGATGTCAGAGTGCTTACGAATCACCTGAACTATAACTGTAACTTAAGATTTTATGGTAACAATAAATTTACGATTTATATTTAATAATTTTTGGTTACCCTATGATTAAAAAGTTAAGTACGGATATTAAAAAAAAAAAAACAACTGAATACAACTTAAATTTGCAAAAATCATATTTTACCAAAAAATAAACTTGCAATTATTACTACTACTAGAATTTTAACTATATTCAGAACTTTGATAGTTTTCATTTTAATGACCCGATGAGTGCTGTGGTTGTTGACCTCACTATTGTGTCTAGAGGCGTGGGTTTGATCCTTGCCTCAGTTCATGTATTTTATTCTTAACTTTTTATTATTTCAATCACCAATGTTTACTAATAAGTCATAGTATAAAGTTAAATATTTTGATTGTTTGTTTGATTGAACGTGATGATTGACACTACTGGACCGATTTCAAAAATTCTTTCACAATTGGATGTGTAAGAAATCCCAAGGTACTTCCATGTTCTACTTTAATATGCTCAACCATTACTGCATTTACTGGGAAACCCTGTATAGACCAAAGGCTAAGCTTGAGGAACGGTTAGTAAATTAAATTCTAGTTAACATACTGTATCGTCATTATAGAAAATGTATACATATTCGAATTTTCGTTAGAATTTCATAGAATGTTCTAGAACAAGACGTATTCCTAAACATACAAGTTGTCGGGACACGTTTTGTATAGCGATTAAGTAATAAATTCATTTGTTAGTGAATGAAGGTCGCATGAATGGGTAATTTATAAAAACATTTAATATATTATTCACAACAATAAAACTTGTTTTACATATTGTTTCTTGTTAAATAATTTTGTGAAGTACACTATATAGGTACATAAGTATACTTACCAAACAAGCATTTCCTCTGTCTGAAAATCTTCATTTTGAGCAATGTTAGATAATATTTACTCATAAAATAGTCATTATTCAATTATCTATCTAGATAATTGAATAATTCGTAGTAGAAAAATATAGTCTCATAATTTAATACTTTAACTTTTATTTCCGTTATTTGCTGTCATGTACAAAATTTTCCAGAATGTACACATATGAATTTTTTTCGTCTTCTGCACTAATCTTCTTATATATAAAAATGAATCGCAAAATGTGTTGGTAAGCGCATAACTCGAGAACGTCTCAACCGATTTCGATAATTCTTTTTTTATTATATTCCTTGAAGTACGAGGATGGTTTTTATGTAGAGAAAACGTAGACATGTACCACGGGCGAAGCCGGGGCGGACGGCTAGTATAAAAAATAATAGTATTATTGTCTTCTAATAACAATGCTTTTGGTTAGGGAGCCAGGTGCAAATTTGGTTAAATGAGCTCCAGCTGACGTTCACGAGGCTTCATAATACTATACTTTGATGCATTTTACTAATTACCGCTTGAGAGGAACTTGGTCATAAAATCTGCTGCTGGCTCCCGGACCATTTAGAAAATATATTCAGGTCATATAATCACATGTACATTGTTCAGTCAAGTATGTAAATTGTATGTACTGTAACTTTTTTGCCCTTTAAAGTTTTTGTGTAATTAAGGTTACAGTCAAGGTTGAGGCATAGTGATTATATTCTATTTTTAAACGCATTAGACCTGCAGCATTTTTAAATTGTGGAAAAAATAAATAACACAAAAAATACATTATTTTTTATAGTTAAACGTTGACTTATATTATTTATCGTAATAGAAGACAAAACACCAGATTTTCATGGATTTAATTGATGTCACTATCGATATTGTCATCTCTAAAATAATATAGAGATTTTTTTATAAAATTATAACAATGCTTTTCATACTTGATAAGTACCTAAATACATTTTTAATGAGTTGTCCGGTGTATCTTCTTTTATGATAAAACTGAGATATTGTATATATTTCAAGGTCCATGCTTTGACTCAAATTTTATCAAGTCTCCATAGTTCATAAGTCGGAATATTAGATAAAAAAATTAAGTAATCGACTATATAAATTTCATTTACATATTTTACGAAATGATATTTTCTGATTTTTGTTAAATACAAAAATAATATATAATATATATGCATGTGTGTAAAAATAACGATGAATTTAGTTTGATTGTTTTTTTTCGTGCTTATTCTACACTAGCGGTCCGCCCCGGCTTCGCCCGTGGTACATATTTACGTTTTCTCTACATAAAAACCATCCTCGTACTTCAAGGAATATAATAGAAAAGAATTATCGAAATCGGTTCAGCCGTTCACACGTGATGCCATGACAACGCGAAACGGGTGCAGACCCGCCGCCTTTTTATAGCTCCCGCCGCGAAGCGCGTCGAACGCGGCAACTGATACACAAAAATAATCCTTATGGCTGCATGATTCTGTATTCACGCGCGATGACTATATAGCGTATTTCATATATAACTTTGGTGTTTCTACACCGATTTACATGATTCTTTCACTATAACCTGCCCAGGAGTATGAAGAATAATTGTGCCAAATTTGGTTAAAATCCGTCGTGTAGTTTTTGTTTCTATAACGAATATACAGACAGACAGACAGACAGACAGACAGACAGACAAAAATTTTACTAATTGCATTTTTGGCATCAGTAGCGATCCCTTATCACCCCTTCATAGTTTTTTTTTAAATATATTTCATGTACAGAATTGGCCTCTCTACAGATTTATTATAAGTATAGATTAGTTTTGGAATATTTTAGAAGACTAATTGCTATTATCATTGTAATTCATCATATACTACCTATTTGAAAACTACGTAAAATTCATGCTGTTATGTAGAGTTCGAAAACAAATATCCGAAAAAAAGAGAGCTATGAGTACCTAGGTACATAAACAATATTGTATATCTACAATATTTTTTTAGGTTATTATACAGTACATACATATACATTCTGGTATATATTATATTACAATGTATATACAATGAATAATATATTATACATACATATACATTCTTGAATCTTCAAGAGAAAATAAAAGGCATAATAAATAACAACATTACCATGACACACATGTAGGAAAAATAAGATTTAACCCTCGCAAGGTAAATTTGAGATGCTTGTTATTAAATTAATGAAGGCAGAGTTCGCAAAGCTGGATTAAGGTTCGGCTTAATTGCATACATTGTATATGTTGGCTATTCCCCGCATTAGAGGCTAATGTCACAATAATTATTGTTTATTCAGGTAGGAACTTAATACCCTGGTGCTTTCTCATATTATAACCTTAACGCTAAACTTGCATCATTGAAGTGTATTAACGGGATATCTATATACTATGACTGTTATCAATAAACATCGATTTTAAGATATTCTTGGTCATGACAAAGGTAAGTTGAGAACATTGTATGGTGTTAAGGAAAGAAAAGAGAAAAATAAAAGTAACTGCAATAATTAAAACTTTTTAAAATATTCATAAACTAGCTTTCCGCCCGCGGCTTCGCCCGCTTTGTCTAAAACATAATAAATTATATACTAAACCTTCCTCTTGAATCACGCTATCTATTAAAAAAAACCGCATCAAAATCCGTTGCGTAGTTTTAAAGATTTAAGCATACATAGGGACATAGGGACAGAGAAAGCGACTTTGTTTTATACTTTGTAGTGAAAAGTTCAACCTTTTCATTAAAACCTGTGTAACTATGTGTATGTATAATATGTATAAATATTTTACATATAATTTAAGAATCAGAAAATCATGATAGTTAGCAGTAGTTAATCAAATATCACAATAATTTTAATAATATAATATGTTTGCTGTTTTTTATAGATATGTGCCTATTTTTATTTCTATCTAGGTACCTATAGTTAAAATATATTAATAAATTATGTATCTGTTTTTCAAAAGCAGACAAAATACAAACATTCTGATTAGATGTAAGATTAGGCTACGATAGATAAAATGGCTTTGAATTTGAAAAACATGAGATAGTATATCTCTAATAGATTTGGATGAAATGGATATATTTATCTATAGAGCTGTTTTTACTAAATCGAGCACGTAAATATATTTTTGGGATCACACAAAGATAAAAATTATTATTAGAATTATGATAATGTGGATATAGTAACAGTTGTAATAACAGCATTGAAAAATTGTAATGTGTGTTTTTTTACATCAGTTTTCGAGTTAATAAAAAATTACAATCTGCTCCCTTGACCAAATACACATTGTTTATTATTTAATTAAAAAATTAAAAAAACCCACGTTCTTGTTTTATTTTATTTACTTTATTAGTTGTCATCCTTTTCCCAAATTAAAACCAAAGTTATCGAATACAAATAAGAAATTTTGAAATATACCTTAATAGCTGTGCCCCGCGGTTTCACTCGCATTGCTCCGCTCCTGTTGGTCTTAGTGTGATGATATATTATAGCCTATAGCCTTCCTCGATAAATGGGCATCTAACACCGAAAGAATTTTTAAATCGGACCCCGTAGTTCCTGAGATCAGCGCGTTCAAACAAACAAACAAACAAACTCTTCAGCTTTATAATATTAGTATAGATTAATCATTATTACATAGTATATTGATTTTATGTCATGTTTGTTAAATAGTATCTATCACTGTTATGCAAGAGATATCAAATTGTGCCAATACCTATACGCAATTAACTGAAACACGATACTGTAAACATAAACAATTACTATTTGCAATATTTCAGTTTTTATTTGTTTGCTGAGATAGTAAAAGTTTTGAGTACAAGTAGTAAGTAGTAGTTATAGTATGTATAACAATTAAATCAAACGAAATAAAGTGTTATTATAACGACAACTGAAACATCGAGAAATTATCATTGTATAGGTATAAATTGTTATCTTTTTATAGATAAAGCCCATATTACACTATATTTTTTTTAAATATACAAAGATTGTCTATGCATTGTAGTTGTAGACAAAACTTCGACCTGAATTGGCCCACCGTGAAGATACCACACCCCCACAGAAGATCGCAGATCGGCATGAAATAGTAGTATGCAAATGCTACCATTTTTTGTATGGAGAGTTGGGGAACCGGAGATCCATATTCTTTTCTTTACCCATACCAGTAAATGCCGTTTTTCCCCTCATCAATCCCTTAACAACTGAAGTTGGCAATTCATTTTCAGTCATAGAGCCTTTTTTAACAAATACAAATATTTTCTTTTTATTATAAATTAGGGACGATTTAAGTAAAGTTCAACTGAACTTTTTGTTATTTTTATGTTTCTTATTTCTTAAATGTTTGTCATATTACTTGGCTAACAAGCACTTATTTATATTGTCATAAAAATGTGCAAAAATACACACTGAGAAACTTTGTCGAGAATAATTTGTTTATTTCAGTTGCGAAGTTGTTGTTGAAATAAGAAATAATAAAAAAAAACCTCTTTAATGAATTTTCATAACAAATAAATAAAAGCTCTTGAGTTTTTTTTATTTGTTCTCTCTAGAGAAACAAAACTTGTTATATTTTTTTACTCACCGGTAAAAATGTTTAACGATACAAAATGTGTTATCGCTTTGAGATAAATAGCATTGAATTGAAATATATTTATATTATGCTCATTTTGATGGTTTTGTTTTACCGAAAGTCATTATAATTCAGTTAATTGAAATGAATTCATTTGAAGTATTATTGTGATTTTTTTTATATGTATGTATGTATGTACCTTCAGATGTGTAAACCTATAATAATATAAGGTTGGGTCGCCTAAGATCGGATGTGTCATAAGATCGGATGCATGGAATAACTCGCAAACTAGGCAATATTCTCTACTACTGGCAACACTACTAGATCCGCCATTTTGTTCTGCCCCTCTCTTCACTCTGCGGCCGGCCAGCGACCAGACGGGACGTGTACACAGGTGATTCAGCAGAAAAGGTGTATTTTGTGGCGAAAATCGTCGATCCGATCTTACCTACAAAATTTTGATGGCTCATTGTGGAGAGTACTTTCATTGAAATAATGTAATTCATTATTTTGGGGCAGAATTAGCGAATCCTCTTTCCATCTGTATACTTTGATTACGCCTAGGACGTTCACAACCCAAGATCCGATCTTCCCTCCCAATGCCGAAGATCGGACCGAAGTTTAGCTCTTGACTGCGCCTTATGCAATAATGCGCAATAATTATTAACTTTTAATATATTTAACTATCCAATGACGCTATGACTATCAGAACTTAGGTACATTTTCATTATTTAGTCCTAGAACACGGAGGATAAAAGTTTGAGAAACTTAATTAGGATGAGGAGGGAAGACCGGACTAAAAAAACGCAATAAAAAAAAAACTTCTTTGTCAAATTTTTTGAGGAGTTTCCTGACTCAATCATTGATGCTCAATGTATGGACGTAAGTCCGCATGTTTTCCTAATGTGAACATTATTATTAAACGCATAGAAGTGAAGATACTACATAGTCCGATCTTCGGCCGAACTGTTATTTTCTTCACTATGGTAAGTCGAAAAAAGTCTGCTTTTTAGGCTCTTAATTTGCTTAGATAGATAGCATCTACGCAAACCAAAAAATTAGGGGTTAAACAATATTTTTTTGTCATCAATTTACAGTTGACCGCAACAGAAAAACGACATCGAATCATGAGAAATAAAATAAAAAATACAGTACGTATAAAATTTTCGGCATATGCGTCCGATCTTAGGCGACCCAACCTTAATAAGTTATAGAGCAGGTGTTAGTGGATATTTCAAATATAAATAATTATAAGCTACAGACTACAGTCGTATCTGTATACGATCGATTTCATCTTGATTAATATGTATTACATGCGGGATATCACATTGAATTGTCTAATTGACAGCACTAATTGACTGTCAATTAAGGAGCCTTTAATATATTCTAAGCAACACAGATATACAAATAGAATAAGCTCCTTTGTTTGTTAACTAAAATAAAAGATTCTTAAAATAGTTTTACCTTAATGTTGCATATGCAGCTAACGCAACTGTTTACTCAAAGTTTATCACAGCATTTTAATCAGCATAGCGAAGCGATGCTAATCAATTACGTGTGTTTGTATGAACTAGCGGTGTTCCACGGTTTTCGCTCGACAACTGGTATATGACTGGATAAATAGTCAAGGCCGACAACCTCGTGTTTTAGCGTGGGTAATGGTGGGTTAGCATGAGGCCAATATTCGCCATGTGGGCAAGCACAGCACGCGTATACAGGCTGTGATCAGGCGCACAAATATATTGATAAATACATTGTAGAGATCGCGAAGTGCGGATACTCGCGGTTCGCGTATAGTGCTCAGTGCCCGTGTGTGTTTGTTGTGCGAAACGTTATGTGCGTGTGATTGTGTTGTTTTGGAGGTATTAACTGTTTATTCAATTTTAAATGTTTAAGAATTTGTGAAAAATAAAAATGGGTATTTAATTGTAATGTGTAAAAAATTGTAAAAATATGGAATAATTTTTAATTTATTCAATTGTACAAATGTAACGACAATTTGTTCAATTAAAATATTTTTAAGTCCAAAAAAATTTATTTAACAAAAAATGTATTAATTTATTCAAAGTATCGTTGATGAAATAACAAACTCGGAGCTATTAAATCAAAGCGGCGATAAATCAATCTAAGGTTAATTTATTATCGCAAAACGTCTTCAAACTTGACTGAATAAGTATTTGTTTGTGACGTAAAGTTTCCGTTTATTGGCGCTCAAAATATTAATATTATTAAAATTACTATAAAAATATAAAATAAAATTTCAGGCCACATGTAAATATTTTAGTGGCTACATCGGGAATACATAGTGAGTGAAAATGGAGGAAGAAAACGGTGTGAACCAGGCGCAAGCGCATAACTTACTGGGACAAAAGACGCAGGTACCGCCGCGACGGAAAGACACCGCTCTTACCAGGACATTACGATCATGTATGTATACATTGCATATATTTAACTAAGATTAAATTCTGATATATCACTTATTTCATAAACATACTTAGGTAATTAATGTAAGTAATGTAGAGCATGAACGGGTACGATAGTTTACGTTTATTTTATGTGTACTGATTATTTATTATATTGCAATGAACAAAAATATAATCGGAATAATCGGTTAATTCCAAATTAAAAAAAAGAAATACAACTTTGGAATTATAATATAACATTTTATGCAAAATATACAAATTATTGATACCACGATAATAATAAACTAAACTACTACTGAGAATAATGTTGATAATTATATTGTTTAACAGCAAGATGCATATTATTATGTACCTGAATATCTTTAACTTTATATGAAAATGAAAACTGACGTAGTTTACGGAGTTGGAATATTTAGCTAAATAATGTACTGTGAGTAACGTTAAACTTTAAAACATAAACAAAGTTTGACTTGCCGCACTAAACCGAGGTACCAACTTACGACTTAATATACTTACTTACTATAAACTAGAAACTTTAACAATTTAAATAATGGAAGCTAAATACGATACATAAAAAATCTTAATATCTTAAAAGGTAAATAATAGTGGGTCCAAAAAGGTTGACTTTTAAGTGTTTAAATTGCTTTATTATGGTCCATAAACCTAATCTGAAGTAACCATCTTTTAACTAAATCGACCTAAGATTGAATGCGACTGATATTTTAACAAGATATAAAGAGTACACGGATGTTTTAAATGATTGTCCGTTTTTTAAGTGTCGTAAATCTGAAAACTAGATAACCAGTCATTCATTTTTTAAATGGTTTTATTTCTCTGAATAATTAATGAAGTGAATAGTCAGTATGCATATTGCTATTATTATAATTTTTGTGGGTTTAACATAAAATTTGTCGGTTTTATTATGTACGTAGTACGTATAGGTATCTAATTCGAATAATTAATAAGACGTAACGAGTGGGTCTACTAATTCTATTTATTTACATCCTTCATAAACCAATAAACGACATCTGTTTTACATTTGATAATATTTGCGAACAAAATTAATGACTTTTATACATTATAAATATATTTAAAATGCCGATTTTTCAACTTTAAGGTGAAGATCATTTGCAAAATTGTATCAAGGAACTTAGAAGATAATCATTATTATAACAATTCAAAGCACATACGAGTAGGTATTATCCATGTGATAATATATTCTGTGTTTATAGTAAGGTGCTGTCTCATTTATCTGCCGCTACTATTGGTTTCTTTTATTTCCAGGCTGCGTCATTCCCCAAAGATACATCCTAGGAGTGATGGGACTCCTAGGAGTATGCAACGCCTACACCATGCGAGTGTGTTTGAACCTCGCTATCACACAAATGGTGAACCGAACTAAGTCAAGCGGTGAACATTTCGACCCTGATGCATGCCCTAGCGATGAAATTGGTGGAGTCAATGCTACTGTGGCTTTACGACCCGTGAGTATATGAATAATGTTATGTGAAAATCTTATAGAGAATAGGAAAAAATCGATCGTGAGGAGGGATTCGAACTCGCGCTTTTGCCATACCGAATCAACGCCTTGCCATAAAGGAACTACTAGAAATAAATTCTCTCACTGATATAATATACGAAGTTACGTGATCCTTGAGTGCTATACGGCTTATAATATTATGTACAGATCGCTAGTTGGTATAGATATAATAACGTTTATGGCTATTCTGCAGGCTTCAATCGCCCTAGGCTACGGCCATTTAGGTCCTCAACCGGATTATAGATAGGTACCTACATACCTAAGTTATATACTATCGTAAGACGAGGCGCTATGACAATATTAGTATTGTTATTGTTTATTGAGTCCATAAAATAGTTCCGCTAGATTAAACTATGTAATCCTTATTTTAATTCTGTTCTTAATCAGCTTTGATAAAATTTTACATAAATCGATCAAGCCCTTTTTGCGTGATCGATTAGGTAATAAACATAATAAAACCTTCAGTTAATTAAAAGTATAGGTATCTATTATTTGTGCAACATATAAGCTTTAAAAGTCAAAACGTAAGAGTTAGTAATAATTCTTGGTTAGTAATTAACGATTTTGACAAAACTAAATTCATACATGATACTTTAAAGAAAGCCATTCACTAAACAAAACGTATTTTCAACTCGCTGCAGTCTTAAATTTCAGAATAATGAGTATAGTGCGAGCTAAAGCAGCTGAAATATAAACCAGCGCCGCTATTACTCTAGCTTAGTTACCAAATTCGAGCTAATCTTGCTAGAACTACATTATTTACTACTCTGTCTCAATGACGCAGTTCACAGTTAGGTATTTACAGAATATCTCCCGCTTTTGTCTTATTCAATATTATCGTTTTTGTGAAATATGTTTTATTGTATGTTACACAATAATATTATATAGATAAGATCGTAAAGTTAAATAATTTACATTTCGCAATTTTATCACTTTATTGCTGCGTTGGTTGTCATTAAAATTCGGAAGAATACATTATAGTTATTTCACTAAGAATAGCTTAATATTAATATATGTTAGAAGTATAATCAATTTTCTATAGCTACATGATAATAATGTAGGTCAATAACATCATAACCATAATCAGAATGTGCTTCATCTCGATTCTAGGCAATAATAGGTACATAATCTTATTTTCGTAAGATAGACCTGTCAGCTGACGGTCTTAACTGATGGATAGATATTTTACTTAAAATGCAAGATGATCATAATTTTTAATCATCTATCCATACTCGAGCAAAGAGTGTTTCATGTTCAGAGACGCGTGATTATTAACGGTAACAAATATAATTTGAATGGAGAAGAATAGTTTTATAAAAATCTTCTAGGTATAAAAAAATGCCTTTGTGCCTTGCCATAATCATTGGAAAGGGCTTTCTATTAACAAAGGTGTCTTGACAGAACAACAATTATTCAAACTCAAATATTTATTCAATCAAATTCTGTACTGTATATTTTAATTGCATTCCACAGTATGCAACCTTTGACTGGGATGAAAAAACGCAAGGGCTAATTCTGAGCGGCTTCTATTACGGGTACGCGGCCACCCAAGTGCCCGGTGGTTACTTGGCTGAGAAGTTCGGAGGTAAATGGACGTTGGGCGTGGGTCTCCTCAGCACTGCGCTGTTCACCTTCCTCACACCGATTGTGATACGAGCTGGCGGTGCTACATGGCTTTTTATTTTGCGAGTGCTTCAAGGGATGGGAGAGGTTTGTTTTTTCTATTTGTTTATGAAAGGACCAGGTTTTAAGGTGTTTTATGTGTGAGTTAGATTGGATGATATAGATAAATGAATAATGTGTGCTTTTCAAGAAACTTTCATTTACTATAGTATTGGGTACTGTGGTAGGGATAATTATTTGATATATTAGTAGGTACCTACACAAAAAGAAGCATAAGGCATTCACTGTGAATAACTGTGCATTACTTATTGTTTTATCAATATAATATTTTTTTTAAATTAGTGAATAATAATATTACAAAATAACAATCATAATCTGATTGTCATGTCAATGTGTTATATCCTATTTATATAGACATAAAATATAGAAATACACACAAAATATAGTGTTAAGTATCAAGTGTTCAAGTACAATCTATTCACACTTGTTTTGCTATCAATACTTCTAACCGCAACACGTTAAAACAACACAGCTGCAGATATTCTCAATAACACAACATTCGTCATTATTCAGAGCAAACAGAATCGAATTCACCTTCAATCCATATGCGAGTGTTTAGCAAGTCGCAAGATAAGCCATCCGTGACGTTTGACATTTCGATCATTGTGTTTCAGGGTCCGACAATGCCGGCCCTAATGATAATGTTGGCTAGATGGGTTCCGCCACACGAGAGAGGCTTCCAAGGCGCGTTGGTATTCGGTGGAGCGCAAATTGGAAATATTTTCGGCTCATTTATGTCCGGGATTTTGCTCGCCGACGGCAGAGACTGGGCTTACGTATTTTATTTCTTTGGCGGCTTCGGAATACTTTGGTTCACTTTGTGGGTAAGCTGACCGCATTTATTAAATTACATGTTTATTGCGTCGCTTTCTACGCGTAAGAGGTATTATATTTCATGAAATTAGATTTATGTTTCAATTACTTAGCATAAGTGTCACTATCAAGTTGCTGATAACAGAAAACTACAAAATGCTTACTTGACTTTGAAATTAATTACTATTGTACAGCAGTAAGCAATCGTATCATACCCAAACCTATTTACATATAAGTTATAAGACTATATTCTTTTACATTTCAGAGTCTACTATGTTACTCAACACCAAACTCGCATCCGTACATATCAAAGAAGGAATTAAGCTATCTAAACAAGAATGTAACAACAGCAGAAACGAGCCACGCGAAGGACCCTGTCCCCTGGAAGGCTATACTACGATCAGTGCCCGCTTGGGCGCTTGTGTGGGCCGCTGTAAGTCATCCACGTTACCCGTTATTGGTTTCACTTCTACACCCACGATTTATACGGCCAATATCGTATTCGAACGCGTTAGAATCAAATCTTTATCACCAGTAATATGCTATAAACATCTGCTTTGAATTGTTACGATAGAGTTAGTGTTTCATTATGATAAGATAACGCGTGATTTATTGGACGGCAAATATATGCAATTATTTTTGCAAGAACGGAAATAACTTGGAATGTTTGAACAGCTTTGTGCTTTATCAGTTTGGTGATTTAGTGGTACTTTTAATTGTACCTTAACGAAATTTTTAAAATACAATTTAATTTTTAAAATGCAATATAATTTAAAATTGAATCATGCTATGGAAAGCATTGATAGGTACCTACTTTTAAAATTTACAAAAAAGTGTATGAGTTTAATATGAATTCTATGTATCATCGAATTCTAGAGAACACAGTAAATAAAACATCTGTTGTGTGTGGTTACGTAAGATGAGTTATTTAATGACACCAGTGACCGTGAGAAGGCCTTGGTTATATTGTCAATCTATGGAGTACCTATGCTTCTATGTACAATGTACGTTGAATCAAAGTGCATACAAAATATTGCATACGAGTTTCAGTTTAATTTCAAACTCTATTCGGGCCGGAAAGTTTTGAGTGTACTTTGTGTACATTTTCTTGAAGACTTCATCAGCCTCTTCATCGCACGTTAAAGCTATTTATGAAGGATATGATTTATAATGCATGTTTATACCTACATATTATTATGTACATGTAAACGTTAATAGGTATTATATTTTTGAATAAGAGTCTGCGCTATAAGATAGTCACTTAGCAGTAGTATTTGATTTAATATTGGGACAAATAGATATTACGTATGCAAATTCATGCAAAAAACCTTTTTAATATTTTAAGAGATAAACTTGTAGAAGAGTAATATAAAATTCAATGTTCAGAATAATTACACTCATGGTATATTACATAGATATTAGGTACAACTAGATATATTATATTACTATGATTATGAAACTTGGACCAAGATTTTAGTTGACTCAGCAGACTCAATAATTTATTATGATAACTTGAATGATCTCGAAATCTTTGTTGGGATATTATCATCGGCATCTGGTAGCGTCATATTATTATGATTCATAACTTATTATTTTATGTTTATATCGAAAGATTAGAATAATTAGAATTAATCAATTCTAATTAATTGCATACAGCTTCATTTTAATCGAAAATTTTAGCGCCTTTAATGTGATATCAGACAGTGTCTAAAATATTCGTTCTAAGATATTAATGTATACGTAATTGTAGGCGTAACATTTTATAGGTATAGAAATTAATAGATATATATTAGGAAGGTGAATTGCAATTTTTTGTTAACATAATATCTGATATCAGTTTCTCATATTGTTAATTACTTTAGATAGTTATGTTCCTAACTTTGCATAACTTAAACTTGTTAGACGAATGACATAATAATATATCAAGTAATAGTGTGGGTGGCGCCAAGACGAATGCAATCTGTTTTAAGTATTGCCAAATAAGGCTTAGTAACCTGTATTTTATAATAAATATGTTAACAGAGACGAGTTCTATAAAATGAATTTCAATAATGTATTGCACGCCTCATAAGCGAAGCGTTGAGGTGGGTACTAC
>CAJQZN010034560.1:0-23419 GCA_907164685.1 Colias eurytheme | reverse complement strand
CAGTAGTACCCACCTCAACGCTTCGCTTATGAGGCGTGCAATAAAAAGTATTTATTAAGGAAGAATAATATACCTAAAATACGTAAAAACGCACGTACGACATTCAATCAATAATTATTTTAGCAAAAACCGTCGTCTCTAATCCTTCGTTAGGTAAGTATTCGTAAAGACTTAAACATATAAAAAATAACCATTGAGTAAATATTATCAATGTTATTTCAAAAATAACTAATGTCCAGGCTTTGTCCAGGATAATAATTATGCTTTTTTAGAGTTATTACGCATGTTTAAAAATATATGTTTCGGCATGATTTGCACTAAGGAAGGCCATCTGTTTCCGTTGTAAGGCATGTATTATTAAATATGCCTTGCAAAATATAGGTATAACTTAATTAATATCTTGGAAACAGATTTCACGGTTATTAGATATCATTTGGATTCTTTTTTATCATATGTCACTAGTAGAATAGTTACAGTCTTTTTTACCCTTAAAAGGAATGAAGTACCTACCTAGATGCGGCCAACTGTTTTCTCATATTATCTCTATGTCTATGTCTTTAGAACTAACTATTGTTAGCAAGAATTCTCTAATAATATGAGTTTTATATTCATTTGACTATGCTTAGAGCTCTATGTTTGACAGCTATAACAACAGCATAAAAATGTATATCTAACAGGATGAACTTTCTCGATGTGAATAACATAATATCAGGAATATTTTTACGATCGTTATTCCCCATTTTCCTATACCCGGAAGTGACAGGAAGCTCGTATATAATTTTACCATGAATAAGATTTATTTTACCAAGAATTTCGGATGTTCTTGTTAAAAAGTAATATTAATATTGTATCATTTTCCTGATGACTGAACTCTCGGATTACTTTTGAGTACAGTTTAACTATACAAATAATTAAATATTACAGTCACCAATATCATAGCCCATCATCTCAAATATTTTCATATGAAATGTTATATTCAGTTGCGATTAAACATTTTTAAAATATGTCTACTATTATGTAGTAATGAATGTAAAAGATATATTCTTTTCTCGGATTCTCATTTTCTAAATGATGTATTTAACCACTTATAAATGCGAAGTATAAAATAAAACAAAATAACGTCATAATCAATATATTAAAAGTTATTTACATTACAGTCGAACTTATTACTAAATATCACAGGCTGTCTATCATGGATTTGATAGAAAACGCCACGCCAGAGACCATAGCCACTAGCGAAAATAATACTATGATTGCGTTCTTTATTACAATGATGTGGAATGGTCCAGTGTCCTTGCCCCATCGGAAGACGGTTTCTGTGATCGCGGGTAGAGACAGGCCGAGGCAGGAGAGGCAGACTGCCCCGACTAATTCCATGAAAAGCTCGAGCCGAGGTATCGCACATGCTAGCCCAACTGTAAGAGAAGTTAATTTTTAGTTGTATAGCATTTAAATGCTTTGTAAATGAGAAATTATTAGGGTGGCCCATTATTCACGGTTGGCCGAGTCGTTGTCCCGGTATAAAAACACGCGAGATCGAATTCCGTCTCGTGTAGATTCTTTACTATTCTTTAAGAAATTATGATGTAATAGAAGATATTTAATTTTGTAGGAATAAATAATTGTACTTCGTCGTTTTTCAATTTCTTAATTCTTATTCTTATATATAAAAATGAATCGCAAAATGTGTTGGTAAGTGCATAACTCGAGAACGGCTGAACCGATTTCGATAATTCTTTTTTTATTATATTCCATGAAGTACGAGGATGGTTTTTATGTAGAGAAAACGTAAATATGTACCACGGGCGAAGCCGGGGCGGACCGCTAGTGTGGAATAAATTTCTTTCGGTATTTTATGATCCAAAAGCGCTTCTATGTTAAGTTCAATTGAATGGGTAAATTAATTTTTGGGCTTGAGATCCCTCACTAAAACTACATCATGATATTATGTAGATATGTGCTATATTCTAAGTACCTACATATCTTCATATAGTTGCCAAATTATAAGTTGATAAAAAATACCAAGTAAAATTAAGTTTTGTATAAGCTTATTAAAATGTTAAAAATCGTGTAATATCTTTTCACTAGGTATTATATCAAGCATCTAATACGATTTGAAAGTTCATGGAGCGTGAAAGAATTTAGTAATTGAATGTGACCTAATTGAACAGAATACGTCCTAGTAAAGTTTCAAAGACTTTTGTAAAAATTTTCAAGTATTTAATAAAAATTCTTAACTTGTAATATATAAGTAATAAAGTTTCTTCTATTTAGTCTTTTATTATGACGAGAAATTATTCTACACAGTCTAATAAGATCAAATTAAGAATCAGTTTTTTACAAAGTAGGTGATTGTTTACTTTTGAGAAATTAGAACAGGTACATTTCTCTTCAGGTCTCTTGCCATTAAACTTTTCCACGATTTCCGCGTATTTTAAAAATATGTTTTAAACAGATGGTGACGAAGTGCAGTGGACTGAATTTGAAAAAAGAACCACATTTCCTACTAAATCCTTTCTACTATTAGTTATTTTATCTGTACCTAGTTTAGTATCATATAGTGTATATCTGTGTCTGTACCTTTCTTCTGTGTCACAAAACTATCAAACTATAATATCTAATCTTCAAATACTGAATCTATGTTAGCCAAGCGATTCTACACTCTATATACCTGTCAATAAAGTCCCCGCCAGACGTAGTCCCGCGAGGCCCCAGCGGTGCCCTCTAGCGGGGATCTTGTCGCTGATCCGACGCCACGCCACGTCAACCGGCACGTAGAAGATCAGCGCGTATGATAGGATCATCACGAGCGCTACTAGAAGCTTGGCTGCTTGTGCTAGACTGCAAATAATTAAATTAATTAATTATTAATATGATCATAGTTAATGTAATAATTAAGTATGTAATTAAAAAATATACGATTGTGAAGTGATTATGTTATTTATTTATTTATTTACAAAGGATAAGCCAACAATTGTTAACACTAAAGAGTAAAGACATACAACTTAATTGATGAAAGTTTAAAAAATACTTTGTTTAATATAATAATTTTTCTGGGACATTTAAAATTGTGTTAATTAATATTATACCTAAATTTAAGGCATGCTTTCAAATGGTATTAATGTGTACAATCATAAGAAAAAAATAATTTAGACACAAGGATTGTTGCCAGATACAATAAATTACAATATTAAACTATACCTTCTACGTTCTAAAATTAACAAATCCAAATTAATAATAACCACTAATCCATCTAAAGTCTAAACCAACTTACATTTCATCCTGCGGCAGGTTCAGCGTCAAACTTCCTCTAACCGTCTCTCCAAAGCTCAGATATCCGCAGAAACCAACAAATGCATACAATGCGACAACAGCACTCATCGCAATGTTCAATACGCCTGGACAACCCAGGAACTGCTGGGGTTTCGTCATCTCGTTCTCTATGGGCATCACCACGCCGATACCTTCCATCGCGAAGAGACATGTGCTGTGGAAAATTGTGTTATTAGTAATTATGTTAATACTAGATTTCCGCCCGCGGCTTCGCCCGCGTTTGCAAAGGAAAACCCGCATAGTTCCCGTTCCCGTGGGATTTCCGGGATAAAAACTATCCTATGTGTTAATCCAAGTTACCCTCTATATGTGTGCTAAATTTCATTGTAATCGGTTCAGTAGTTATTACGTGAAAGAGTAACAAACATCCATACATCCATACATCCATACATCCTTACAAACTTTCGCCTTTATAATAATATGTATATATGTATATATGTATATGTATATATGTATATGTATATGTATGTATTAGATGGTATTAGCGTAGTATAGTTTTAATATCTGTGCAGAATTGTTTCCCTGGCCGACAACGGAGAAATGCGAGTATATAGACAGCTTATGTTATTCTGGGGCTTCGTTTAGTGGGTTTCGCGTGAGAGAGTGACAAATACATCAATTATTAAAATTTTTCTCCTTTATAATATTACCAGAATATAGGATATAAAGTATACAGTTTATAATATTAGTAGGAAATTGAATATTGGGATTCGTAAAGTATTTATTGGCTTATACTACATATTATATTTTAATAGTGATTGTGAAATGTGATGACAAAATACGTAATATTCTTCTTTTATACTTCTCAGCTATTAATAATATCGGTTTTAATATCGAGGCAAATTTACTTAGCGGGAAAATGTAGCAGTGAGATGATTTTATTAACTCCATCGGCGTTCCAAATAAAATCCGACCAGGGAAATATTCATATAAATTCCTGAAATATTAAATGGAAACTTTATTTCTTGGTTCTTTAGAAATGCCTTTTAATTTCATTGATGATTGTAACAAATCAAATCGCCACTGTTCAAAATAATTTGAACATTTTTATCTGAAATGTTTTTGAAGTTTAGGCGTGTTAAGTGTAAAATTTCAAGGTCGCGTCATGGTAATACCGTCACGTCATAGAGTAAAGCGACGATTTTGTTATCTTTGAATCTTGCCAAAGAAGTTTGACTTCTAACACGTGTTTAAATGCTATAGAATTTACGAATGTATGGTCATAGCTTAGGGTCATAGTAAAAATGCACATAATTAATCTGGAAAAACAGTAGCTAAAAAGGCAGAAGAAAAATTGGTTGTCAGTAAAGTCGGTTTACTGACGATAGTTGAACGTGACAACGTCCGATTGTGCTTCTTTGTCGCTCGTTCCTCGCTCTCGCTTGCACTTCCACATAGGGAACGCCTCAGAGCGAGGTAACGCCGCATGAGTCATGTTTTTTCGTGCGTGCAGCCGCCTCTATCGAATTATAAGACGTTGTCACGTCAAAAATCCTTTAATATTAATAACAGAAGATAATGGTAAACGGTATGAATTCTTGTAGTAACCACACTACACGTAGGTGCTCCTTCCATTTCCAGTGACATTCCTTGGCTTAGCGAGATATCCCAGCTATTTAGTGTTTCCATATTCGTATCCTCATTCCATGGAATTTGCATTGGAATTTTGCCAATTTTAGCAAAAGTTTAGCCATATTTTTAGCTGAATATTAGGTTTATATTTTTTCTGGTATTAAGATTCCAACTTTAAGTCCCATCTCTGTCATATTATTTTTTGTAACTTAGTGAAAAATGTGAATATTTAATAATACACAATTACTATACGAATTTGATGTGGTCTAGTTTGTGATCTGGTGTGAATTCTATCCTGAAGCCTGATGTAATATTAGATACGAAAAGTTCTGTTTTATTTTGTTCCTGGGTTCTTTAGTTAAATATTGGTTTAAAAATCATATTTCATTCCATTGAATATTTCGTCCCATTTTCTTGATTTGAGGTTTCGAGTCTCTCCATAGGTTGGCAAAATAATGCTTACTTTTTCAACTGATATGCTTTGGCGCAACGCCAGAGCGAAATTTTTAAGTGCCATTATGTGACTGCAGATCGTTATGGATAGTTCAATAAATGTTCACATAAATTTGGTGTTAAATACAGCAATATTTTTTAAGAAGTAAGTGACACACAAGTAGATAAATAAAACGATCGTATATTGTTTTGATCATTTCAACTATTGTAAGTAAAAAATTCAATTAAGTTTTCCATGGTCCATATCTTAATCTAACTATAAATATATCTGTCTATCTATTATAGATTATTAATCTTCTAATAAAAGCTATAAAATCTTAAAAAAAAAACAGACTCTACATGAATACGAAAAATATTTACCTTATAAAGTTCGGCAATCCAGCTATAGAAGTGGCCATATTCCTGCTGGAAAGTGGAGGCGGATCCCGCAGGCAGTAATATATTGATATGCAGATGGACGCCAGCCAGACGAAGTTCGCAATCGCTGAGAACGGTACCAGGTACTTTAGCTTGGTTATCTGGTTCAGTGGTACCAGGACTACAAGGCAGAGCGCGCAGTAGACAGACACGGTCCAATCCGGGCCACCGTATTGGTCGGATATCTGGAAAACAGGAATTATTGAGATTATAATATGATAGGTATTATTGATGTGAATAATGTTTTCTGATTAGAATTTAAACTACGATTAGAAACTAAAATTTGAAACTACTCAAAAATGCATGTGGTATTTGCCTGTAATTGGATCTACATCTTGCTATGCAAAATATATTGTAAATATAAGATGTATATCTGTTGGCAAATCAAATAAAAAAAGATGATTATAGGAAGAATAACCAAACCGAACAAGCAATAGAAACACCTACCTATATTCTTGCAAAAAAATATAATTTTAATTTGATTAAATACCTGTTTAAAAGATTCCGATATGACAACAACATACACACAGCAAGCACCCAGATGTGTTACAGCCAGAGCCCAATCTGCCAGCTCTCTGAAAATCAATCATTAACATTGAGTTGCGTGTTTATGACGTGTCTATTAATTTCCCTGCTATAAATTAATTAACAGCTATTACTAATGATTATAATAATTCAGCTGAGGTTTGGATGATGCCGCTTTTGTACCTATATTTTTCTTCATCCTGGCCATTAGCAACGTTTCTTCTTAATTATTATCCTTTTTACGTTTCCCTTTTTCTTTATAAAATGTATCTAATTGCTTTTTACAATTTATAATCATTTTAGTAAGAGAACATCTAAAGAAAAAGCTTTATGGTGACGAATATTTTAAACAAGATTAAAAAATGTTATAGTACAAAAAATTAAGTTCGATGTTTATAAACACTTAAATTAATGGATTGCAGACCTTTTCCAATATAGAGATCCATAAGGTTAATGGAGTTTCAATTTTCCATTAAAAAAAAAAAAAACGAAAACTTAAACGCCTAAAAGTTTATGATCGTTATCTTTGCCTGTCTATCTACATACCTGTCAAAAAATTAGTATTTAGTATATTAATTATAATTGAATATAATACCTGACATGTGGAGCAAATCGTCGCACAGGTTTGGGTCCGTTTTGGAAGACCAGGTCGCAAGTGTCCGCATATCCTAAACATGGTTTCTTTACTTCTACACAAAGTTGTTGTGACGTCTTTACCTGTAATAATAACACGCACATCTTTATTCGTACGATTTGTAATTGTTTGAGAAATTTCATTATTTGCTTGCTAATATACTACTAAGAGATTTAAATCGCGTGGCATGAGCCATCGGGATACCGCTCTAATTTGAATAGGCCTTTTTTCAATACAAATGTTACTGATAACTTATTCATAAGTTAGTATAATAAGAATCAATTCATCCGTTTTCTTTATTTATCTGAAGGCAAATACTTTTTGAGAAGTTTTATTCCTATTCCTAAGTAGGTACTATTTATGAAAATTATAATTTTGGGACCTAAACGATATACATTATCCTTCGCACAAATTACCACAAGTACGTATTTGTGCCTAATTGCTACGAGTTTAAACAAAGGCGTAATATTTTATCGCAATTAGAGAGCATTTAACTCGTGCGTAAAACAGGAAAATCAAAACCTCGCTTTTAATTAAAATTTTAAAACTTTGAAATCTACTCTCGTTTATTTAAGTAGCTCCTTGGTTAATTTTATATTTCTGATAATAGAAAAGATATTAAAAAAGATAGTTACTGTTATAGAAAACTTCGTTAGGTAGTCGTTGTAAAAAAAATTACAGTATAGGTAAACATTTTAGCATAAACGCACGAAACAAAATTTTGAATTACACATAGTAATTTTATTTATCACACGCAAGTTTAGTTTAAAACCTATTTAATAAAAAATAAACGAATAAGCATTTAGGTATTACCACATAAAAGGTTAAAATTTAAAAACTTAACTAATTAGGTTATAAGGGGTCAATGTACCACTAGCTGACCAAGCGCCAATACATGACCGAAATTCAAATATCTATACGCGCCAATTAAGAAAATACGGCAGCCCCAGATGATAGTTTATTGTTTTTTCTATAAAACAACATCATCTATAAAATAAAAACAAACCTTGCTGCCATTGGTCAGAAATATTGACATTTTTTCAACACGAAGATGTAATTAAGTAGGTGCCCCGTAAGTAATTCTAAACGTAATAGTTAAACATTTTTTACTAAGAGTTTTTTATCGGGAGTTGATTGGGAAATCTTAATTTATCTTGAATGCAATCGATTACTCTTTATATGTCTTGTTATAGGCATAATGTTGAACCATTCTGTTATAGACTTTCGGCTTCATTTTTGGCATGAACAGTTTTTCATGATTTTTAGCGGCCTGGTTATCTTTTGGAGCAACGAAAACAATTTTTCGCCTATTGTTGACCAGTATGGTCAGCTCTTGGTTCTTTATATTTTGCTAAGAAAGACTTGCTTTGGTTTGTGCTTATACCTACCTAATTTAACAAACCATATAAGCCGTAGTTAAGTCATAGCTTTATGTTGCATATTTCCAAAAGCTGACCACCGTAAGATTTTTATACCGAACTTAGTTGGTCAGGTTTCGGGGCCGAGAATATTATTAACCTTGAGTTGTCCACTTGATTTCCGTGACCAAGTGGTTTGATTTCATCAACCTATCTTTATTTATTAAATAATATATTTATTTATTAAACAAAACTAATGTTCGAAGAAGGACATTTTGTCCATTTTGAAAATGGTCAACTTTTAGAGTAATGATGGTCAGATATTGGTGATCTGTGGTCAAGTAATGGTGTTTTTAGCAGAAATAACTTTCAGAGTAGTTTTCATAAAACCTTTGAAGGTTATCAAATTGATATTAAGAACAATAGTTACAGTGAGTATTCAACTATCTGTGTCCCAAAAATAACATTGAACGTAAAACAAATAACCCGTTTTTTATATATAGCTAAAGATAAAACCGCTTAAATGGTCAACTAGTGGTACATCCACCCTAGTTCATAAATATCACAACCAGTAAAGTACGTACACATCATCACATCATAATAACAGCTGATTATGCAACAGAAATAGTGTGAAAACGAAAGTTTAAACAAAGGAAGCAAATTGGGCATTGTCGTCTTCAACTAGCGAAAGTGTAATTTAAAAACGTAAGCTTTATCTTCATTAACATCACAATTTGTACCTTATTATCTTGAGAATAAGTTTGAGTTTTCTGTACCATCAAAAACTGCATTCGGAAGCATTGTTCATGTTTAAGTCATTATCACTTTATGGTAAGTGGTTATAGTTCTAAATGTTTTGTAAGATTAGATTCTAATCTCAAGTTTTTATAGAGTGCGGAAATAAATTATTTATATTCAGAGGGAGGTTAATTCTAAATTAAAATATGCATTTAAATTAACGCTCTAATCATTTAATTAAAATAAATGTACAAAATCATTGTGTGTTGAAACTTCAATTGTATCAAAATAATTTTAATTTGAAAGATTTACGAAATTTTAATATTCGTAGAAAATTTAAGCACGAAACTTGTAGAGACAGTTTTTAATAAAAAAATAGAATTTTAAGATTTCTGTGATTATAATCAAAGAAATCTTAAAATTCTATTTTTGGCAATATCAGGCAATATCAGAAGATAAGTTAACTAATTTAAAAAAGTTTCAAACGTTTCCATAGCGACAAATTCCTTATTTACTCGGACCACGCGCTATAAATGCCTGACCTTCCTTTTGTGATCATATCAAGGGTTTATAGTTTACTAGCTTTCTGCCCGCGGCCTCGCCCGCTTTGTCTAAAACCTCATAAACTAAATACTAACCCTTCCTCTTGAATCTCTATCAATTAAAAAAAAACCGCATCAAAATCCGTTGCGTAGTTTTAAAGATTTAAGCATACATACCTATGTATGTCTGTACCTACAGAGAAAGCGAATTTGTTTCGCCCCGGGTCCGCACTAAAAAGGATAAAAAATAGAGACAAAAAATTGGTTAAGCTTCTGGTGGTGAAAAATCGGTCCAATACCATTGTAGTTTATTTACAAACGAACAAACAAAACAATATTTCCTCCATATTATATCACTACATAGTATAAAACAAAGTCGCTTTCCCTGTCCCTATGTCCCTATGTCCCTATGTCCCTTTGTACGCTTAAATCTTTGAAACTACGCAACGGATTTTGATGCGGTTTTTTTTAATAGATAGAGTGATTCAAGAGGAAGGTTTATATGTATAATAAGATCCATTAAGTAGTGGAGAAGTACTGTTATTTTTGAGGTTTCTAATGTGATGTCGTAAAAAATTACATTTATTCCGCTTACATTGCAAACGCAGGCTGAACCCTACGAGTTTTATCAAAATAATGTACTAAGTATTATACACATTGAAAAGATGGTATATGTCTATCTCTTATGGATAACCCACAATAACTTTTTTTTGTCATTTACTTTTTACGACAAATAATGGCTAATTTTCGAAGCGATTTTAACCAATACATCATTAATCCTTAACCAATTAAATACCATGGATACATTGTTCATTTAATATAGATCTATATGGCCCTTTACACCGTATGATTTAAGTGAATATTTTCGAAGATATTACAGATTTAAAAATTGCAGGACGTAGCGTTTGCGGCCGCCCGGCTATGTATTTTATACCCGTGCGATGCCGGAGGCCGGAGCGGGCCGCTATATTTTTATACCTATACAACGTTCACAATTTTTCTGTAGTGTATTTAGTATCAGCATTGCACCCGTGCGAAGCCGGGGCGGGTCGCTAGTTACTTATATAGCCTTTCGCACTCAAGAATAATATATTGATTTAGACGTCGCGGAAGAATTCTAACCCGCGGCCCCATCATTAAAGCAGCTCGACGGAACACAGTGGGGTTTTAGTCGGTAAGAATCCGACATAACCCACGACTCCTTCCCCGGGGGCCGTGGGTATCTCTGGAAGATTTCCCCACTATAAAAAAAGGTATTGATTTAGACTATTTTTACATTCCAGAGTTCCATTACAAAAATCGTGTACATGTAGACAACAAAACTTACCAATATATGAATAACATGTCCACAAATTAATCCAATGATGATAGTCCCAAAACATCCGACTAATAAGCCGGCGTTTCTGAACGCAAGCGGCATGGCAAGGACACCAGACCCCAATGAAGCTTTCAAAAGATGAGCGAGTGCACCGAAACTCCTGTAAAATAATTGAATATGTGTAATTAATATTAAACAAAAGAAACACGAGAAAAAAAGAACAAGATATGTGTTGAAAAAAACAAATAAATGCGCGAATAGGGTAGTTTCTTGGCGGTTATTTTCAGTGAGAATTTATATAGTGGTACTGGACGATTCAGACGCGTTTTACAAAATAAATTTTGTTATAATAAACACTTTTCTTATACAATTAAATGCATATGTTTTTGTAAAAGCATTGAAACAAGGAGATGACGATTATAATATTAGAATGGAAGATGTCTAGGAATTAACCTAAAACTAGCTTTTACAAATAACAGATAATGCTAAGAATAGTAAATCATATAATATTATTACCTAGCTCTTAAATTTAAATTCTGTAGACTAAAAAGTTATATGATAGTCGGCGTATTTATATGTGAATAAAATAAACTTACGATGTATTTGATTCCAAGGGTCTGTTTTTCGCCGGCTCGTAGGGATCCAAATCTTCTCTCGAGCCATTGCAAGTTAATTGTATTCTGTAATATTATAACATAAATTTAATTAAAAATATATTATATCCTAGCATAATTGCGCATATCACATAAAACAATGCAAAAACATAAATGCCATAGGTAGAAATGAAAATATAAATTCAAATGAACAAGGATTTAACTAAAATATTACTCGTGTCATTATACTTAATTACGATTTGATTTAGTATTACCATTGTCCTATGTGTAATATTGAAATGGAATGTGATAAATATCAATCTTTATAATCATAATGGAAAACGATAAAATATCAACTTCCATTACAATTTATAACGGCACACTAATTCATCGGATCATTTAAATAACAAGAAAACATCTAGTAACTATAAAGAAATGTGTAGCTTTTCAATAAAAATCAATTAACATCGACCTGTTGAAAATAATTCTCTTTTTATCGCGAGTTGACATATTCCAATAACGTTCGAGCCTCCAATCACCTCAAATCGCTTGTAAAAAACAAAAGCATCACACAAAACGTGACAATTTATTTCCAATACGATTGTTCAAATGAAATTGATCCCAATTTAACATTTAACGTGACGAAAGATGTGTTTTTTATTGCGTCATCTAAACGTGCATCTTGTGATCATTTTGCGTGTTTGTTTATTAAGAATTACTTAGAATATAATTATTCTAGTGACTTGATTTGCGTAAGATTCGTAGAAGAAAATAGGAGAAGTCCAATGTAGGTAACTGCTATAATTAGACCTCTCCTTGCAAGACAATGCCAAAGAAATAGAGACCAACTTATCAAAACAAAAAATTAATCCTTCATGAAAAAAAAAAAATGTATATAGTCTAATGAAATGCTGGAGAACTGCTCTATTTTATAATTTCCTTGACTTCTCTTCTTTAAAATATAAAATACTTAATTACAGTGACATTTATTTCTGAGGTCATATTTCTTGTCTTGGAATAGTATAACTGTAGGTCAAGTATAACAGAAGATTATAAAGCCATAACTGTAAAACCTTGGTTATAGATAAGGTAAAGATGTCTTCGTATTATCTTGCCAATACTATACATGTATATATTATATCCTCAAAATTATGGGAGTAAGTATTATTTTAATCTACATTTAAATATGCTGAGAGCTACCTGCTATGCATTGTGGTATGAGGTATTCGCAAATTATAATATTATCTACAATACAAATTTGTCGATGGAAAGTTGTTTCATAGAAATCCTTAAATTATATAAAATACGGTAAACGTAGTTTTGCCTTACTCTTATCTCTTAGGCATGAAAAATAGATGTTGGTCGATTCCCAGATCTACCCAATAACACAGCTAATTGGCACACAAAATTTGACATTGACCTCGTAAAACGGACAGATTTAATTCAAACTGTATACACGTATCAACGATCGATGACAATACAATAATTTTACGCGTTTGTTTTTCAGTTTTCTAAAACAATATTTTTATTTTAAGCCACATTGAACGACTGTTGAGTCATTCGTACTAATCTGAATTTCGGCAGCTTCGGCATATGATCGTGTATTGTGAGTGATATATGGGCATGATTGTAAATACTTTTGATTGTAAAGCAGAAATACACAAGACAAACCTGAGTCTAATTACATAAAGTATCATTCCATTCACTTACTCGTTAATAACGACAAGGATTAATGACTTGGAATATAGCCTTAATGAGTTACGTAAATATTCGTTGGAATACTTATAAGTTTAATTTTAAAGTATCTTACATATTTCTTCCTATATACATTATACAAACTCATAAAAAATACATATAAAATGGTGCACTTTGCCACGGGTTACTTGGTTTAAATCACAGAATTTTGCAATTTGGTTTTAAATGAAGTAATACTGAAAGTTACCGTTAATAGACCGGGGAGATCACATTCGCGAAAAGAGAATTGCTGGTCTAATATTATTAATGTAAACTTATCTGGATGTAGTTTGTGCAATAGCCTGAGGTATTTTTGAGCTAAAAGTAGGAGCATTGAAATGGAGAACTGTAATAGTGTTTTCGCAAGTTACGTCTATACTTAGATTCAATTTAATTGGAGACAAATGTTGCCGTAACTAAAATAAATCAACGTTAAATTTTATTAGCTAAGAAGTGATTGCAAAGACTGCTTCCTACACAGTTTAACTTGAAGAAACAAATCATACAACGAACTAGAGTTCAACATCAATGTATTGTACTGTCAGGGTAAATCCCCTTATGATTGTAGTCTCACAATGGTCTAATTGTCTTGTTAATCAAGTTGGCACGCAGAGACAGTCCATCTTAATAATCCGTCATCTTGGATTGTGGTATGTGACAACTGACAAGAGGACTTCAGAGTTATTGAGTGGCCAACCTAACATTGCTATGTAAATATATGATATTGTATATTATTTTAATAATAATACAGTTGATAAGTGTCTTTTTAATTTTAACATAACAGAATTTTGCATATATGACAGGGTGACCATATTTCTTATACACTATAAAATGATTGTCTTGTTAAATAATGTTATAAGGAAAACTAAAGACGAGTAAGAGTTGTCTTAGAACCTTGTTAACCTTTTTATAAATTGGATAATTGAAACGCAATCTTTCAACTGTTAGTCATTATAGATATTTTTGGCAGTGATAGAAGGAAAAGCAATAATAGGTTGCAGGACTATTTATTATTGCTTCAATTATATTTCATGGTAACAGGATAATCTCTGTAGATGCCCTGTGGGGATGAAATAGAAATTCTTATGGCAAGGATTTCACAGTTCATTCTGAAAAACTATAGTGAGAAAATGTTCCCGTACTCATTAGTCGTCTTTAAACCTTTCTTTATATGTTGAAAATGTACAAAATAATACTATTCCGTGCTTAACTACGCGACAAGACTGCTTGCTTGTGCTTTTGGTCTGACAGTACGACATTGATAAATCCCGCCTAGATCCGTCAGATTGGCAGGCATTTACTTGTGTTCACTCGAGGCAAATACCTAAATAATACCATTCTATAGTAAGTATATAGTGATACAAATAAACATTTCTTCATTGTATACAGTTTTTGAAGTGAAACTTCTTAATCGGGGTTGGAAAAAAATTTAGTGTCACATTTTTTCGTTACGCGTGACATTTTTCCGTTACGCGCCATCTTGTTCTTATCCCTACCACGCGTGATTCGACGTATGTATTTCTGTAAAGTTGCATATAGTAAATTTTTTTTAATAAGGTCATAAAAAAGTTTCACTTCTTACGTGTGTACACTAGTAAACGCACACATTTTTCTTTTAATTTCATCTGACACTTTTTTCAAAGTTAAGTAGGTATTGGCAAACAAAAGTCTTATACAAGCAAAGTATATTTAATTTGTTATTAGAAAACTCATGATAGGATTGTCTTGGAGAATAAAATTGCGGCTATAAATCTATAACAAGTCAATTAAGTTTTAATTAAACCAATTATCACACATACAGTGATAATAAATGCAAGTTAACTAATACTAGTAGATAATATTGATTCTCCATGATATCACATACTACTAAATAGTTAGGTAAATAAAACGTCAAATATATACGAAAAAAATTCTTTCCTAATCGTACGTAAAATTACTAAACAGAAAGTTAAATAAATAAATAGGATATTCGTAATAAACTAAGTTCGAGGTTACACTGAATTAGCGAACACGTGTGTGGCTGAATAAGAAATCATAAGTGTATTAGCTCATTACTTGTATTATGTACCGAATTATGTTAGAAACGTGGGAGTATGTTGTGTAATAAATAATAATATGTGATACGTGTATCGAGATGTATTTGAGTTACATCTGTATATTTTGTTTAAAAGATAGAACGAATATTCTAAACCAATTCTATTCATATTTGTTGGTAAAACTAATAATCTCTAACAGTAAGGAAAACTTTGGGTATTTTAAATTTTAATCTATGCCAAAAGCAGAAACATGATTGTTAGGTTATTAAGTACTAGGTTTCCGCCCGCGGCTTCGCCCGCGCAGTCAAAGAAAAACCCGCATAGTTCCCGTTCCCGTGGGATTTCCGGGATTGCGTCATTTTCCCGGGATAAAAAGTAGCCTATGTCCTTTCTCGGGTATCAAAATATCTCCATACCAAATTTCATAAAAATTGGTTCAGTAGTTTAGGCGTGATTGAGTAACAGACAGACAGACAGAGTTACTTTCGCATTTTAAATATTAGTATGGATTTTACGAAAAAACAAAAAAAAAACTCAAAAACTGTTCTTAAATTTTGATGCGATTCTTTTTTTATGTAATAAAACTGCAATACCCTCGGTAACCTTTTCAAAAGCAGGTTTTTATACCTACATCCAAATGCAGAAGTTGGCTCGTTTTGAAAGTGGATCATATTTTGGCAACTTTTGAAAGTACCATCAATTGTTGTAAATATTGGCACAGTAATGCTTTTTGTTAAGGACATTGAACTTATGCTTTTAACGTTACTCAATCTATTTCTTCTTACTGGAAAAATTATTTCACTGTTATAGTCCTTTTATCGAGGAAAGTTTTTATATCAAGGGTTTTATTAGTTTTTATATCAAGGGTTTTATTATTATATTCGGGTAGAACCACGGGACACAGCTAGTACATATCTAAGAGAATTTTAACCGGATATTATATTATTACGTTGTTATGTTTGTTTTTATTATTGTACTCAATGGATTTTTATATAAAGAAATCTCTGAGGTTAATCTTGCGTTAAGGGGGCGCATAAAGCAAAATAACCAATCTTCTATTAGATGATACGTGTAATATGCAAGACCAAATCTAAAAAATAAAATATATATCAAACTAGATGATATGTTCAACGATTCTGTTTAATCAAAAACATAAAATATTAAAATTTACTCGATAAAAAAAAATCACCAAGTTAGCTCTAATTTTCACACTTTTACGTTTTCTACTTGACATGGTAATACTTGTTATGATTTTTTTTTCATAAACAATTATATTAAAACATTTGCAAGATATTTGTCAGAGCATTTTGTGTAATTACTTTTAGTTTTGGTTTTATCTGCGATAAACCACTTTTATCGTGACAAAATCAAACGTTTATCTCGAGAAAAAAAGAGCGCCAAAAGTGGTTTATTATATATATATATATTCCAGGTCGACATTGAGACACAATATTGTTCAATTCGTAAAATCTAAATAAAGGTCTCTTCTATTTTTCTGACCGCCTCCTCGGTACAGTGGTTGACGCGTGAGCGTAGAACCGAGGGGTCCTGGGTTCGATTCCCGGTGGACACGAAAAAAAAAAATGTCTCGGTCTGGCAGGACACAGAAGGCTGATCACCTACTTGTCCCTAAAGAAAAATCAATCAGTGAAACAGATGTATGAATAATGCATCTGCCCCCTACCCCACTACGGGGACACGGGACTTCACTTTTTCTATTTTTCTTACTCAGTTGAATTCTAGTAAAATACCTTATAAGTTGAATCACTTTTACCACAATATGGATGGATGCATGTGAACTTTTATATAAAACGGACTAGATTTGAAACGCCCCCGTTTATTTTCTGTAAACAATTCCAATGTTAGGGACCAAAGCGCGTCCTAAACTCAAACTCATAGTTTATTAAAGAAGTCTTCTTGAATAAACTTTGAGTTTGAGTTTGAGTATACTTACTTAGAACTGTACGGGTCCACAGTTGGTCGTATTGGCGGCGCGCCATTTTCTTGTCCAATCGTCATCTTTTCCATTTTCTTTCTTAAACTTGAATGGCCCTGAGATTTCTTAGTTCTTCACTTTATCTTCTGCATCGCCACGACTGTTGTCTGAAACAAAAAAATATATCATTAAAATTTTTCAATTTCAATAATTGTATCGTTTTCGTCCTAATTACGTGTGGCTAACAAACATTTTCTTTCTTTCAATTACTTGGATTATATACATGATAAGCTTTACTTTGTATAGGAACTAAATATTTATGAATGCTTGATGACATTATCTATTCACGATAAAGAAACAAAATTCTCATCTTTTGATTGTATACTTTAGCACGCTATAGATAACGCGTTGTAAATAAATGTAAATGTTTTCAATTTCGTCTTTGTTCAGTATTAGAAGGTACATTGTCGAGATATGGAGGCCAAATTTTATTATTTAATGAGGAATTTTATTAGCCTGTAAAAATCTGCGCGGAGATTTCAAAAAACAGCAATAAGGTTGTTGTAAAATCAAATAAGTGAGCAAGAATGGGGAACTTCATCGTTCTTAAGCTAAACAGAAAAAGAAATAGAAGTCAAAACTAGCTAATGAACTTCAAGATGTAATTCAATAGGATCATAATAATAGTAGGCACGGCGATATAAGTATGGCCCGGTATGGCAAAAAATTGCCTGTTCAAATCCCACCTCTCGATCGAATTATTTGTATTCTTTAAAAAATAAACCAATACTTTTAAATTTTTGGTTAAAAAAATATAAATCATGCTTATAATAATAATTAATTAGCCAATGGAATATATTGTATCCTCTATTCACAATGTCTAGCAGAAGATTTCCGATTATACTACATAGATACCAACGTTTTAATTATAAGTACAAATATAAAAATTTAATGAACCAAATGGCCTTCAACAAATTTTTCTCCAAGCTAATGAGCCTGATCGAAAGTCGACAATGAATAAAGAGAATTTGGAACTGTTCGTGAAAAAGTGTAATTAAAACCAGAAACTATTAATTGCCCGTCTAGAACATTCGATAATTAATTAGTTAGACTTTTTACATAAATTTTCATTTTTGGAAACTATTTTTTGTAGAAGGTAGGTGATAATATATATGAAAGACTATATTTTTTCTTTTAAATATTTTGTCAACCATCCAAGTTAATTAGGTTATATTTTTATGATGAGATTTTTTTTTATTTAAAATTTAAACCATTACAAACTCTCAATTATGAATATAACAGTAATTATAATTATTTAATACTTCATAATATTATGTCGTACATTTCAATAAATGTAAATGAATTCTTAATTAGTTTCAGTTAGGTAAAGGCTTTATATCATAAAATACCATTTGTACAAATAAAGAAATCAAGCTATTTTCAATTATGTTTGCTGATAAGTTAATGTCATTTTATACTGAAATGATAGGTGTTCCCGCTTTAGGCATGGGAACTGGAATTTCTTTAGGGAAACTCAATATTCCTTGTATAAAGATTTTATTTTCAACACCAACGCCCCATTTGTACAAAAGTTTCTTTATGAGTAAAAAAAATACATTCCACCCGGCCAATGAATGATAAATTAATAAAAATGACAATCCATGTCGGTGCGTGCGCGATTGCTATTATAAATTAACAGGCGTAGACATAATCCTCCCCCCGGTGAAAAGCGTAGATTTTCAAGCTTGAAGGTCTTCAGAAGTGGGCAGAGGACACAGTCGAACCAAAGGTCTTCGAACGCAGCCTCTTGTAGTTTCGACGTCCGCAACTCGACAAACGCCGTCTGTTCCATGGAATAATCGAACGATACGCCCCATGCGCCAACAAAGTGGTGGAGAATTATCCTCTTGAAGCAGTACGAGGTCTCCGACGTTTATTTTTGATTTGTCAACCTTCCATTTGGTTCGTAGTTGCATTTCTGAGATATACTCTTTCTGCCATCTCTTCCAGAAGTGTTGGCGAATTTGTTCAAGTCTGCCATATCTATCCAGGGAGCTCTCTTTAGCGTTATCCAACGAAGGAGCCGGCAGTGCATTCAATGGTCTTCCGATTAAGAAGTGCCCTGGGGACAAGGAAAGGAAGTCATTGGGGGAAGATGACATGGGACACAGAGGACGGCTATTGAGAATGGCCTCCACTTGAGCAAACAATGTCGAAAGTTCCTCAAATGTGAGATGAGTATTGCCCATGACTCGCTTTATATGAAATTTAGCGGACTTAACCCCGGCCTCCCATATTCCACCAAAGTGAGGAGCGTAAGCGGGGATAAAAGAAAATTTTATTCCCTCCTGAGCAGCAAACTCAGAGAGAGGTTCCTGATTAGCCTTTAGAAAACTATTCAATTCTTTCGCGGCAGCTACAAAATTTTTACCGTTGTCGGAAAACATTTCGGTTGGCTTCCCACGGCGTGCCACAAATCTGCGAAGTGTCATAATATAAGCATCTTTTGTCAAATCAGACACGACCTCTAAGTGAATGCATTTGAAACGCAGACACACAAACAAACACAAGTAGCACTTAACTACTCTAGCACCGCGCCCTTTACGATTTAGAATGAAGAAAGGGCCCGCATAGCCACTCCAACAGACTTGAAGGGAAAGTCAACGTTGAAGGTAAGTCAGCCATTTTTGGATTATAGGTCTGACCACAAAGACGAGTGCAGGTAACGCAGTTTTTGAAAAGAATAATTTAATTAGTCAATTGATAAAATGCCGGTAAGTTTATTATTTTTATTTTGTTTTTAGAGTTGTGTAAAATCGTAGAATGTAAGTGAAAGTTATTTGAAGTTTTGTAAATTTAGAATATTTTTTAAAATTAAAATTAATTTCAGATTCGACGGCTGTATGGACCTTGACTTCAGGTAAGTCTTCTTCGTATTTTTTGTTAAGTTGAGGCCATTAGCGCATTGAGATGCATCGCTAAACGAATGTAAACGATTTTTGGTGAATCACAAAGAACTCTGCGAGAAATATCGAATTTTGAAAGAAATTTTAGATTATCTACAATGTCCAACCAGTCATTTTGATATCCTGCGACACAGGTTCATCCCACTCAACACCCTTGAGCCACAATTTTTGGAGCAAAATCTTTGGCTGAATAATGCACGGGCTCAAAAGACCTAAAGGATCGAAGATTCGAAATGAACTTGAGAGGATATCTCTCTTTGTGATTTTGTCACTATGAAGTGGAATTTCGATTGGAAAATTGAAAGCATCCCTCGATGGATCCCAGCAAAGTCCGAGAGTGCTCGACGACTCACTGATTGTTAAATGTTCTGTATTACTTTCGTGTAAATTTTGAAATAAGTTTTTTGAATTAGTTTTGTACTTTCGTAGAGGAAAACAAGCTGAATTTAGAGCGTTTGAAACTGAATTTTGAATGTATTTAAGTTGATCTTCATCATCACAGCCGGTGATTAGATATTATTTCGTCTAAATCTTTTCTCAAGATTTAGGAATCGTTTTTTAGCTTGAGAATATGAATCGCTGAGGCAGTCAGGTGAGTCCTTTAGGGGTAACTTCACACAGAATCTGCCGCTTTCTAAGCGAGTGGCGGTATTTAGAAAGTGTTTTTCGCATGCTATGTCACTTTGACTTCGAACAGTTTTTTGGGGTAGCTCTTCAAGCTCCCAGAATTTTGTGAGAATTTTGTGAATTTTGTTAGAAGTAGGGTTTGTATTTATGGCATGATTGCAATGAATTTCGTTACTACGAGAATAATTATTGATTGGGCCAGCTATTATCCAGCCAAATTTAGAATTTTGCAATTGAGGATTATTAGGACCTAAAGAAAGCTGTTCGCTTTCTAGAATGTCCCAGAAGATATCTGCTCCAATTAAAACTTCAATCGGAGCTGGCTTGTAGAACTCAGGGTCCGCCAAAGTTAAAGAATTAGGTATTTTGAGACCTTGAATATTAACTGGCGTCTTAGGTAAGCGGCCCGTCAATTCGTTGAGAACAAGACATGAAAGAGTAACGCTATAGTTGCTATTTAGAGATTTTAATTGAGTAAGACAGCTTTCGTGCACTGTATTAGAAGAATTATTGCCAATGCCAATGACATTCATTGCCTGCAATGGGCAAGTTCTCAATGACATTCTTCGTTGCAGGGATTTAGTAACAAATGAAGACTGGCTGCCACAATCCAAGAGAGCGCGAACCTTTTCTACCTGTTTATTAATAGGGTTAAAAACTTCTATCAATGCTGTAGATAGGAGAACATGTTTGGACATTTGTCTAGAAAAGGCTGCTACAGATTCGTTTGATTCAACTTGTTCATCTGTGCTGAAGTTGGCAGTAACGTCATCATTAGAATTATGGAGAAGAGTGTTGTGTTTTTGCTGGCATTGTCGACATGAACCCATGCGGCAGTCACTGACAGGATGCCCTTGTCTGAGGCAATTTCGACATAATTTGTATTTGTTTACATACGACAGCCTATCTTGAATGTTTTTAGACTTAAATGTAGGACAGTCATAAATTCTGTGATTTTCGTTACAAATTATGCAAAGATAAACGTTTAATTTATTTTGATTAGATGTAGAAAATGAATTAGTATTTCTATTTGTATTAAATTTATTATTTTTTTGTGAATTTAGTTGTGAGGGACGTGACGTGAATTGTGATTTAGAATTATTTTGGGATTCATTATTAGTGCCAATCTTATTGCGATTTAAAGATTCTAGCACATCTGCACGGTTGATTAAAAATCTTTGAAATTGTTGCAAAGTTGGAATGTCATCAATAGTATTTCGATACTCTTCCCATTTAACAAGAGTACATTTGTCCAATTTAGAAGATAAAATAAATATTATAAGTACATCCCAATAGTCAGTAGGCTGACCCAGGCTAGACAAGGCGCGAAGATTTTTTGTAACATGATCGACTAAAAAACGTAGTGACTTGTCGGACTCACGAGTTAAAGATTGAATATTAAGTAAAGAATCTAAGTGATGATCAACAAGAAGCCTTTTGTTATTATATCTGTCGCAAAGTAGCGTCCAGGCTGCCTGGTAGTTTGCTGTTGACACTTCGAGATTAGAGACAATCCGTGCCGCATCGCCCTCAAGGTAAGAAATTAAATAATGAAATTTATGTATATCAGTAATATTTTTGTTTTTATGAACTAAATTTGAAAATGTATCGCGGAACTCTAGCCAACGGAAGTATGAACCATCAAACTTTGAGATTTCGATTCGTGGTAATTTAACATGTGAGTCTTGATGGAAAGAGTCTTCATTGCCTATCGATTTCCTACGATTTTCGTTGTCATTAAATAAATTATCATATTGTTTAATCATTATTTTAGCAGAAGCAATACCTTGGACGAAATCGTTCTCAATGTCGTCTCTTTCATCAATCTCAGAATCTATATTTTCAGAATTAAGAACCTCAATCTCAGTCTGCAACACATCAAACTTTGTTGACAATGCTTCGAATTTGCCAAGTTTCAATTTAAATTCAGCCATTAATAGTTCATCCATTGAAGTGGACTCGCTAATTCTGTCCAAATAATTTTTAAATTTTGTAATTTGGCCCTTAATAGCAGACCTTTTTGAATATAAATCTCTTAATAACTTTGGATTAGGTTCCGTAGACATTTTGTAAAATAGTTTAATTGAATATTGTTATGAAATTAAAATTTAATTGTATGTAATTATTTTGAAATTATGTAATTATTTTTTGATTAATTAATTATTTAAATGCACGTCAACAAGCTTGATAAAATTATGGAAGAAATAAAATGCTTATCTCACGCTCCTCGCCTGGTGGAACCTGCCGCTGGTAGCCGGGCTGCTGCTCACACGCAGCTGCTTCGCAGAAGATCGTGCAAGCGATATTTAGTTGCCTGAGAAGACGGCTCCTGAAATTATTCAGCGAAGTCGAGTTTAAAAGCGAGAAGGGCTAAGATATTCGAGATTGTTGTAAACAAAAAATGAATTTAATTTGGAACAAATGAATTACGATTTATATGCCAATCCCGCAAGGGAATCTGGCGTGAAGATATGATAATAGGTATTGATAAACCAATATTACTATAATTTAAATTGTTTTACACAAATGGAAGCGAAATAATAGGTAATTTTTGGATAATTATGAACGTGAATTTTATGTTATAAGGTTATAGGTATAGGAATGTGTTATTGGAATTAAGGATTTGCACTTAACTTG
>CAJQZN010034559.1:0-26454 GCA_907164685.1 Colias eurytheme | reverse complement strand
TGTCAATTTAATAAATACACAGTTGAAAAATACGAAAATGATTTATTTCTTAAATAAATAAATAGGCAACATAGTATTATTTTTATTTAAAAATTGCATAGCAAAGTAAAAGTCATGGATAGAAAATCTAGAGATCAGAGATATTCTTCAAAACGAAGACGATCTCGCTCTCGGAGCAGCGAGCGTCGAGACAGAGTTAAAATAAGAAAAAGAGCACCATCTCCTACGACTACTGCTGATATTATTGAAGAAACTGAAGATTTTAGTTTCTTAAATTATAAGCGAAACTTAAATAAAATAATACAATACAGTAACGATACAAATACAGTTGCAAATAGTATTGACGACTTTTGGATTTTTGTTATAAAGTATGAAGCTACTTTGAGAAAAGCTGGAAAGCCAATCATACCAGTAGAAACTCATGATACAAACACAAACAATTCTGAAATAAAGCAATCGTTTTCAAAAACTGACTGTATTAATTTTAAAGTAAAAATAAAATTTATGGACACAGTGTATGATGATAGAAGCAGAAGAAGATTAGACGAAAGGAAATTTAAAGTGTTCCTTAACATTATTTCCATATATATTGACTTTAAAAACAAGGAAAAATTTGAGAAACTAAAAAAATTAAGGAAAGCACAAAAGGAACTGCCTGTTGCTAAATATAGGTACATGCAAAAGATGTTATTATAATACTATCTCATTATGATATTAATTTTATAACTACCTACAATCTACATAATACGACATTTGACCAATTTCTTATATTGTTGATCTATAGAAAGATGAAAAATTAAAATTATTTTGAGAAACTTCTAATTTTAGGGACGAAATTGTATCAGCTGTGCAGAATGAGAAAGTAGTAGTTGTGGCTGGTGACACAGGATGTGGAAAGTCTACTCAGGTTCCTCAATATCTTCATGAAGCTGGTTTTCAAAATATTGGTAAGCAAATGTAGAAATCATTGATATATCTCCAATTCCCAAAAACACTGGATGTTATCAACTTGTGGTATATTTAGTAAAGTAATTTAAATGTTTCATAAAATACATAATTTATTATACATT
Organism: Colias eurytheme; assembly: GCA_907164685.1. NCBI lineage: Eukaryota > Metazoa > Arthropoda > Insecta > Lepidoptera > Pieridae > Colias > Colias eurytheme. The sequence goes on along the minus strand of CAJQZN010034559.1, from coordinate 25,384 downwards.
ATTTGAAAACCTTATTACTGAATATCAAGATTTTTGCTGACACTGTGGGATATGCATTTGGCATTTGGTTACTCAATTGTAGTTATTCTACCCTCACTAGAAAAATAATAAAAAGGAGCTTAACCAACTATTTATCACAATTGACAACAAATTCTTTATAAATTCTATAACTCCTGATTTTATTATATAACATTTAAATATAACATAAAATTTCAGCTTGTACACAACCAAGGAGAATAGCATGTGTTTCATTATCAAAACGTGTAGCATTCGAAATGCTGTCACAATTTGAAACTAAAGTTGGGTATCAGATCCGGTTCGAGAAGAGCAAAACTGCAGATACAAGTATTTGTTTTATTACTGAAGGACTGTTATTGAGACAGGTAATGGAATTTATATTTCTTTATTATTGTACATTGATAATTATTTATTATTTCATATTTAATTTTTCATGAATACGTCCATCATGCATTAAAACACAAAAAAAAAACTTTAATATTTAATATTACATTTGAGGTTGACATTTTAGTCATGACGATTCAAAAGTGCTTTTATAAGAAGACTAATTGAATAAATAAATGTTTGAGTTTGAGTCTGAATTATTTTTGTGAGCTTATGCTAAATTGGAAAATTTGCTTCTGGTACATAACAGCTCTGCATCATATCAGTAGTGATTTCTTATACAGTGATAGTATAAAATTGTCTTTATATATGTATAGTTATATGTACGGATGTACCAAACATTATAACTTGTAATAATTAAATTTTGTATGCATAATTTCAGATGTCCTCAGAAAACTTGCCCAATTATGATGTCATAATATTAGATGAGATTCATGAAAGGCATTTAATGGGTGACTTCTTGTTGGGAGTACTAAAATGCCTTATTCATACAAGAAGTGATATTAAACTAGTTTTGATGTCAGCAACAATTAATATACAATTGTTTGAAGATTATTTTAGCGCTGAATCAGCTGTTGTTATTCAAGTAAGTTTAAAACTAATTAAAAATAAGATACGTTCATAAATACATGTAAAAGTTTACATGAATAAAAAAGTTTTTAAGTTTAAGTTTGAATACCTTCATAATTTTTTTATGAGGAATTTTTGCATGATTTTTTAAACAGCATATCTAGCAAATTCCTCAATATTAAATGAATCAATCAAATAAAAAAAATATTTTAGGTGCCTGGTAGACTGTTTCCTATAGAACTACACTACAAGCCAGTATTAATTGACGAGAAGCCCACAAGAGATGATCGACTGGATCCACAGCCTTATGTGCAAATTATGAGCTTGATTGATAATAAATACCCAAGTGAGTGCTAAAGCAATTTAATTCACCTGAATAAACCTTTCTGCAATATTGAGTCGAGGAAATATTTGTATTTTTGTATGTAACGTTACACTTCAAAAACTATCTCCAAATTAAGCCAGCTAGCAAGTGGCTAGTGTATGTGATGGAAAATCTGTAAATTTACTTAACTGTCTGAGAATTCTGGCGCATATTTTTTTTTTGTTTTTAAAACCTTTTACAACGTGGGTAGAGCTTGGACGAGTGGGTAGAATTAATTAAAATAAATAGGCAAATTCAATCAGTTGATATTATAAATTACATATAATATTATATTGAAATAAGAAATAAACTTGAGAACCATAAGACATCGATGAATACATCTCGATATAGTTGCTTGTTGATATACGTTACTAGCGGTCCGCCCCGACTTCGCCCGTGATATATGTTTGCGTTTTCTCTCCATCCTCGTACTTCAAGGACTATTATAAAAAAGATTTAACGAAATCGGTTCAGCCGTTCTCGAGTTTTGCGCTAAGCAACACATTTGGCGATTTATTTTTATTGTGTAGATAATTTTACATTTCAGGTGACGAAAGAGGTGACCTCCTAATATTCATGTCTGGAGTTCAAGAGATAACAGCTATTTGTGACGCAGCACAGCAATATGCTGAGAAAAATAAGTCTTGGATTGTCCTTCCGTTACATAGTGGACTCTCATTGGTTGAACAGGATAAGGTAAGTTATATTATTAACCGAAGATTAAGCACACATTGAAGAAATACAATACATGTAGGTACATACTGTATACAATATACAATCTATAGTCTGTCCACTATAAGAATTGCTTTTTGACAGCTCGACGGGTGATACCAGAAGTGATGTCTAAAAGATTATCGATTGTGATACCATTTCAATTATAAATTCAAAATATTATCAAAAATCGAATTAGGTACGTAAATAATAACTACAACGTAAATGTACTAATAAGATATGTGATAATAAGACCACATATCTATGCATTTTATGTTAAAACTAAACTAAACTAATATTTTATTATTTATTGGTTTCTATCTTACAATTTGGTTGTCTTTATGTTTAAATGATATAACTTATTAGAAGAGTTTTTCTGTATCGGATATATTTTAAAGAGTATTTCTATCGATTATTATAATCTATCGACCCATCATTGAATAATTCTGTGTAGACATCACTAAGTGGGCGGGGCCGGTCCATGAAGTACAATAATTATTTGTATGACATTTTAACATAGACAATACAATCCTTCATAGGCGTGGAGCTGTCAAAAAGCAAATAATATAATGGACAGAGTATAATGTCAAATCAAAATCATAATTTATATACTTACTTGTGTGTTTTAAATAAATAACCTGTATCAATACTAGCTTTGCGCCCGCGGCTTTGATCGCTTTGTTTAAAACTTATCAAAAAGCTTCCTATAGAACCTATCCATTAAAAAAACCGCATTTGAATCCGTTGCGTAAAATTTCAATATTTTTCAGGTATTCGATTATCCACCAGAGGGCGTTAGGAAGTGCATTGTATCCACAAATATAGCTGAAACATCGGTCACGATAGATGGCATACGATTTGTTGTCGATTCGGGAAAGGTAAGTAATATATTATTTTAGGATCTATTTATAATCAATATTAATGTAATAAACTAGCTATTTGCCCGCCGGTTCGCCTGCGTAATCAAAAACAATATCCGTGAAGATGAAATGTTACAACAAGGCAAGAATTCGTGATTATTTGATCAGATTTGGATATAGTATTCATTATTACATTCAGAGTTAAATTCAGAGATAAATATATAACAAAACATGATGTGTAATATAAAGATTGGTCATGCATGTAAAATGTAGGTACATGGTCCAACGTAGAAGCAGAAAGTTAAAGTGTGAATTCAACAAAATAAACCTATTTAGATTTACAATATTAACTTAAAAAATATTAACTTTTTTGTATAATTTTGTTTTTAATAAGGCAACAGTATCCAAAACTTATTTATAGGTAAAAGAAATGAGTTACGACGCATCTACGAAGATGCAAAGGCTCAAAGAGTTTTGGATATCGAAAGCGAGCGCTGATCAGAGGAAAGGCAGAGCAGGAAGAACGGGTAATTTATTTTTAACTAGCTATCCGCCCGCGGCTTCGCCCGCTTTGTCTAAAACAATTAATTATATACTATAACCTTCCTCTTGAATCACTCTATCTATTAAAAAAAACCGCATCAAAATCCGTTGCGTAGTTTTAAAGATACATAGGGACATAGGGACAGAGAAAGCGACTTTGTTTTATACTATGTAGTGATGTGTATTCTAAATTAATAATATTTAATAAGATTGAAACTAGAACTGATAGCATTTTCATCTGCATCTTTAAATATAAATAAAAAATTGGCCATGTGTGAATTACACTCCCTCCTCTACTTACATCCGTGCGTTCGGCAAAAAAAATTTCATGCTTCCAATTTATGACCGCTGCCAAACTTTGCTTAACATTATTTTTTGTTATAGCGGCCATATAAATACATCATCTCTGATATATATTCAATTCATAAGACACACTCATGAGCAGATAGAAAGCCAAGTCTCCTGTCTCAGTTATAGATTACCGTTTTTCCTTAGGGTACTAAATAAAAATTGTAATATAACATAAAAAATAATTTCCAGGTCCCGGCGTATGTTACCGCATATACTCCGAAAACCAATACACCGATATGGATGCATTCAGCACTCCAGAAGTATCAAGGGTACCACTAGCTTCACTATTATTGCTCATGAGTTCTCTGGGAGTGAACGATGTAAGACGGTTCCCTTTTATAGATGCACCCCCGGAAGATGCGATTGAAGAAGCATTATTGGAATTGAAACAACATGTAAGTAGTATAATTTTGACATTCGAATTAGTATTGTGGTGGAAGTTTATAATTTTTAAATAATAGAAAAAATTGATCACGGGGCGGGTTTTAAAAAAATTAAAATGCTTTAAAAACGTCAAATCGAGATTTTTTATTTATTGATTGCGGAATTTAAAATAAGGGTTTTACTTTAACTAAAAAGTTATTTGTAAAAGCCAAACTTGACACATTTTTTTATTTCACCTTGATGAGTACATTTAAATTGTTTATTTTAGGATGTAATCTACGGAACCTATTTAATAATTCACTAATAATGTCATATTATTAGTGCTTCGTGCACGTACGCACGTAAGTATGCGATTAAAACAGCGGTGTGTACCAAATCTAATATTGTTTACACTGTCACATAGATAGCGTTAATAAATATACAACATACTAAAAGTGCCAGCATGATTTTTAATATCTAAATTCTTTCCAGGGAGCATTAACATCAAATGAGAAATTAACAGCTCTAGGCAAGGCATTAGCCAACCTTCCCGTAGAAGTGTCTCTAGCTAAAGCCCTGGTGGTAGGATCTGCGACTTTACCTCCACATAAGTTGGATTCCGCTTTGGCCTTAACAGCTGCTTTGGGTATAAGGTCCATTTATACTACGAGAGCGCATCGAGATTTTGAGTGCGAGGTAAGTTTTTATGGTAAGGAATATTTGGATAAGCTTGTGTATATTATTGTTTTGATAAAGAAATGTGAGTGTTTCTATATAACTATAATTCAAATATTATTTCATAAATTATGTTAATAACTTTTAGAAGGAAGGATCAAACATCACAATTTTCATCAATTTTCTCTACCTAATCAAATTACAAATTGCTCTTCTGTATATTATTTATAGGGCGGCTTAAGGCGGGCAAGCATGTCTGTATAACCTATACATACAATAAGTATTATATCGTACTTAAGCAAAGTATACATAACTACATTTTTATTAACTTATTTTATATTTTTATTTCAGAATGCCAGAAAACCAGATGAATCAGATCACGGTGATCCAATAACCCTAGTATCTTTATACTGCGCTTGGTTAAAGGAAAAAAGTAAAGGAGGGGGGAGAGCGTGGTGTAGACGACGAGGGATAGAGGAACAGAGGTTGTATGAGTTGACAAAACTGGCTGCGCAATTGAAGAACTTATTACAGGTGAATAAGGTTCTTTTTTAAACTCATAGTGCTTGCCGTATGTTGCACAAAAAAAAAAAGAATTTAAGGGAAAGTTAAGGTGAACGAATTTGATGCGCAATTGAAGATCTTATAGCAGAGGAAGAAGCCGCGTTTTTTTTTTAAATTTTAATATCTATATAGTGCGTGGCAGGAGAAGAATTTGGATTCGCAATTTAAGGGCTTGGTCTAGTAGTGCAAACAAATGCATCCTGTCATCCTATATGTAAATAATACAAATGTACTAAGGGAAAGTTGCTCCACTTAATTTTTAAAAATTAAATCATTCGTATGCATAATTTAATATTCGTAATAAGTACCAAAAATGACAATTTGAAACAATTTTCGTGAAAATTACACCGGGTGATTTTACCTAAGTTTCTTAGTGAAAGTTGTTCAGTTTAACTAAGCGCGACCTAAGTTTCTTAGTGAAAGTTGTTCAGTTTAACTAATAAAACGGATAAACAAATTTTGTATATATTAAAAAAAATGTAATGTTTGTGTTAAAAAATTATTAAATAGAAAAATACACAAATGAAAACAAAAGATATTTATTTCTGACTAGCTTCCGCCCGCGACTCCGTCCGCGCGGATGTCAGTCTTCGCGTCTTCTACAGATTTATTATATTATGTATAATATATAGATTTATATTGATAAACCTAATAAATCTTTTGCTAGCATTCTGATGCTTTATCGGTTGCACTGGATTTATCTCTTTTTTTTCAATCGCTTGAATGATATAGGATGGGTCCTTGATGGACATCGAATGCTGAAGTCTCGAATCAATCAATTCTGACAGTAGGCAATTTATGTAAAATCTTGATAATGGTCCATCATTTTATTTTGCCTAAACGTTACATACTTTTTTATATATTCTATTTTTAACGAATGATTCACTCCAGTCCAAACAGCAAATAAGCAGACTTCTGCTTCTGCAACGTTTAGCTGTCCCTGAATTTGGAAAAAATAGTCATGATTCTTATCTATGACAAAAGTGTTATTTTTTGCATTGTATTTCAAATATTAATTTTTTTTTAACCGCATCTTCCGCATTCATGTCTTTTGCCAGAATTAGACATTTAACTTCTACTAGTCCCATTTTCCCTTTTTGATATGGGAGTGTATAAAGTAAATTTTTTAGATATTTCTCGTTATACTTTTAAAAAGTTATTATTGTCATTTTGCTCATTAGGTAAAGTAATTTCGATATCAGTTTTAAGTTTTTTGATACCTGCAATAATAACGTCATAATCGCCTGTACATACTTATCGATTACACCCTGTATACAATCCACCATCCACATTCATAATGTTTTCCTGTCCTCCTCTCCTTTACGCTGTTCACCGATACATTTTAAATGAGTAAATCTGCTACCACTGAAGGATGTTTCATTGTGATCAGCAAATTTTCACCACTGTTGTCGATTATTTGTTTTTCATTTTTAATCAGCAATTGGGAATCATCAGTTTTGTTTCTTGTAGATTGGTGATGTACCCTAACAATACGTTGAAAAGGGAAAGCATCAACGAATTATCGTTTTCGTCCTCTTTTTTTATTCTTCGCGTCTCTGTTACTTCTGTTTGTTTAGTTCTCAACACCCACTGAATTTTCTATGTTATTGTGATCTTCCATTACATCTGAGTTTTGATGATGCGATGATAATCCATTCGTTTTAATATTGGTACTTAGAGTTGGTAGACTAAACTAGAAATGGCGGACTAAATTTGTCAGCGCGTCTGTAAGATCAGAATATAAAACCAACATCCTGTATTTAAGTTACAAAATTAATAATCAAACAAAATGCCGCTACGTTGAAAATGACTAGAAGAAAAAATTAAAACACCTCGGATCAATTTTGGAGTAAACAAATCATTTTCCCCGTATGGGGATTTCCCCGGATGAACTTGGGAAGTTCAAGTTCTCAATACAAGTTTATATTATATTTCGTATTTCTCAAACGAAAAATAAACATTTTTGGAACTTCAAAAAAATTATATTATAAGAAAATTTATGAGCTTACTTTAGTTTTAAAGAAATATACATCTCTGACTGAATTTACTGACACCCCGTAAAATAAAGAAATTGTTGCCAATCACCTTTGCAATCTATTTGGTTTCATTAACTTTATGTTCGAAGATAATTTTTTTTCTAGTAGTTACACGCGTATTTTTTTCGTTTATTTTCCATATCGAAATCAAATGTTTAAAAATACGAATATTTGCACAAAACTAAGATGAAAATAATCAATTAACAAAAATATTAAATTTAATGAAGTAGAGCAACTTTCACTTCGGTATGAAGGAAAATCGAGCGTAGAGCACACGTCAGAACGCTCCGGCCCAAGGAGCGCGACTAAAGAAATTCGCTAGGATTTTTCCTAATTATTTTAAATGTTTTTTTAATATTTAAAGAATTATCAAAATTCAAAAAAAAATTTTTTTAAAGGTTTAATACTCATTGGTTTTCAACCAACTCGAATGAATTAATGGATAAAATAACTTTTAGCAGTATTTATCAATAGATTTTGTAAGGCAAAAAATGGGAAATTTAATGAATTTATAACGTTCTAATTAAGAAAATCATAAGTTTTTCGGCAATTGTATTCAGCAGTTTTTAATAACGACTATATAAGGATAATAATGTGCTGATCAGATTGTGTAAATTGTAATCGGTTGCAACGTAGTGAGTGCACAAACTCAGCTCGAAATGTCTTTGGGGGAAAGAGACTTATCTTGAAGGCCTGATTAAGGTAACATAAAGTAACTTTATAAATGTGAAAAAATTCACGCGCATTGCGTATATAACACTTATTGATAAACAAGAAAAAAAAATTCAGTTTATCATTTCATTAGCCGGGAAAAAATTGTCAAATAACTTGTTGAAAACGCAATTTTGCTAGACTGCAGCCTTAAAACCTTATTGCAGGTATATAATTCATTGTAAAAATTGTCGTATCTTTTCATATATTTTGCGTGGTAGGGGAAAAAGAGCGTTTTGTTCTAATTGCAGGAACACAGTCTTCCATGAGTGTTTTGGCCAAAATCCTTATCCCTATTTATAAACAAAGTTACGAACAAGTTGTATTTTATGTGGAATTTATAAATAAATAAATAAAAGTTGAATTAAAAAAATCCAAAACGTCTGTTTATAGGACAATAATTTGATGGAAGCTCCCGAAGCAGAATCGATGTCTTCGGCGGAAAGATCTCTTCGACATGGACAAATGAAACAACTGAAAGATATGAGAAGGTAATTTAATTAAAATACAGCACAGACGTATCAAAGTATAGAGTAAATATTACTTCGATTGATTAATGTTCTCAAAATCTTAAACTTTCCAGACAGTACAAACAAAAAGCGGCGGAAGATTCGAAAAAGCGGAAACGTTTAAAAGTGGATTCTTGGGAGATTGTCGACGAAAAGGGGGATGATGATAATATTATGGATATTCGTGATATCGAGTTCCGTCTGACGAACGACGCCAGCAGGATACAGGCGCTCATCAGCGGGGCCAGTGCTAATAGTGGCCGGGATCTCGTCATGTTGAAAGTATATATCTACTAGCTTTCCGCCCGCGGCTTCGCCCGCGTTTTCAAAGAAAAACCCGCCTAGTTCCCGTTCCCGTGGGATTTCCGGGATAAAACCTATTCTATGTGTTAATCCAAGTTACCCTCTATATGTGTGCTAAATTTCATTGTAATCGGTTCAGTAGTTTTTACGTGAAAGAGTAACAAACATACATCCATACATCCTTACAAACTTTCGCCTTTATAATATATATTAGATATTAGATTAACACCCAGACACAGAGCAAACATCTATGTTCATCACACAAATATTTGCCTCGGGCTCGGAATCGAACCCACGACCAATAGCTTGGAAGGCAGGGCCACTACCAACCAAGCCAACTAGCTAGCTAGCTGCGCTCCGGGGTTTCACCCCCGTGGCTCCCCTCCTGTTGGTCTTAGCGTAATGATATATAGCCTATAGCCTTCCTCGATAAATGGGCTATCTAACACCGAAATAATTTTTCAAATCGGACCAGTAGTTCCTGAGATTAGCGCGTTCAAACAAGCAAACAAACAAACTCTTCAGCATCCTGTTAGTCAGGAAGGAGCGGAGCAATGCGGGTGATACCGCGGAGCACAGCTAGTAAGTAATAAGTAAAGAAATAAAAAACATTCATTTATACACGTGACAATTTTTAAATACACAATAAGATAAAAAAAAACCTTAAAACTAAACAATGCATAAAATGGAATGAACATAATATGGTACTTATACATCGACAAGAGTAAACCTTAAGTAAGTAGTACCACTTTTTTCTGTGCATTACTACTTCTAACTACTTTTTCTAAGGAATCCACAAGTATATCCAGGCGACTTACTAACTTACAATCCTTTTTTTATTTCACAGATAGTGCTATGTCGCGCGTTATATCCTCAAATCGCGGTTGCTGATGATTTTAACCATTGCAAGGTAAATAATACAGTTTATACTTAGAATTTACCAAAAATTTGGTTGAGATATTGATCGAATGGAAGCTAATGTTGCCAAAAAATTTAAGTTTAAGGAGAATTAATTAGCAAAACTAATCGAAATGATCAGTTTTTACAAAAAAAAAAAAAATCCACCAAAAATCGACGTGCTTTTGTACAAAATACGCTATTTTTATCCTCAAATATGCATCATATTTTCTTCATTCTGTAGACACATATTATGCATTTAAATATATTACTGGTACTTATTTTTAAACTGCCTTTTTTATTTCTCGCATTCAAATCAAGATTCAGATATTTTCCCTCAATAAATAGCGGCTTCGTCTGGGTTAAAAGCACCAAGCAAAAATATTTTCTCTTCATAAGTTATACAACAGCTTAAAAACAATAATGTGAATCTTATTTTAAATAATATATTTAAATTTTAATTATTTATAAAAAAAATATTATTTTTCCCTTACAGACGGTAACAGACCAACTCTACCACACTTGGAGCAAACCCTTCGTGTTTTTACACCCCACGTCATATTTCGGCAAACAACCCCGCACGCTACAACTGACAGAGAGTGACATACAGACAGACGGGCCTCCGGGGTTTAAGAGTAAACTGGCATTATCATCGAGACACCAGATTCTGTGCTATTTGTGGGTAGCTTTAGTTTTATATGCGGGTAGATTTAATTTTTTTCAGTTTAAATGTTATTTTTGTATTTTTTTAAATTTTACCATTAAATAATGTCGATGCATGCCACGGATTGCCAAATTATTTAAAGCTATTTTTATTTCTCATTGTATCAAATTAAATTTAGCCAAAATTATTACATAGAAAATGTTTTTTTTTTGCTTACTAGTAAGCAACTTAAACTAATTGTCATTTAAGAAATTAAAAGTCGCCCCAGATAAGATTCATATAAATTCATATAAATAATACATATTATTTAAATTATTTTCAGATCGCTATTGGAAACAACAAAACCGTATATAGTGAATTCTATGAGGATGCCCGCTGCTCAAACATTGCTCTTATTGGCACATTCTATTGATACTAATTATGGATTTACAAGGTAATTATAGTTGTAGAATGATAAATATTTATGATAGATAAACATTTAATTTTATACAATTACTTTAAAAAAAAGATAATTATTATAATATTGTTAAAAAAGGGAATATAGGTAAATGAAGGTAAAAAAAGTTTTAAGTTCTATTTTCCGGAAAAAAAATCATAAGTATACTTTGCTATATACTGATTTCAAATTAAATTAATTGATTATTATACTATGTATATAACTTCTACATTTTTGTTTCAGCCATTTAGTCAAACATTCATAAAAGCCAATAAAACGGTATAAATGTAATTTTTTTCAGGTTAATCTGTGATTCGTGGCTTTTACTAGAATTTCCATATCCAGAAACAGGATTGAATTTATTGTTCAAAGCTTCCAAGTTGCGGCAACGATGGGACGCTCTTATTAATAGAAGGCTTTTAGGTATTGGCTTATACATTTTAATATTTACAATTTTCAAAGAAAAACCCGCATAGTTCCCGTTCCCGTGGGATTTCCGGGATAAAACCTATCCTATGTGTTAATCCAAGTTACCCTCTATATGTGTGCTAAATTTCATTGTAATCGGTTCAGTAGTATTTGCGTGAAAGAGTAACAAACACACACACACATCCTCACAAACTTTCGCATTTATAATATTAGTAGGACTAGAGACTCTCATGGATCAAAATATAATTGTGATAATATGTTATTAATAACAACTACATAGATATATATAAACAGCGACAAAAATCTCAATAAAACCATCCATGATGAAGCTTTAATTTTTTTTTAATTAGAAGTTTAATGTTTTCGAATAAGATTGAGTTAATCAGCTACGCCCTGTATTTTCTAAATGTACTTTAAAGTAATGTCGATAAGCTCGATTTTAAAGTTCGTCTTTCGAATATATCTTTGACGAACACATACGAGAAAACGGACAGTTTTACATCCGATGTATATAGAATTGTGTATCCATTTGTTTATAAATCGAAGTTGTGATATGAAAAAACTTCTAAAATATCCTAAAAACTCATATAATTACCATTCTTTTAGATGCAAGCCCGAACAAATCAGTGGAGACCGAACTAACGAAAAATAAATCAAAACTACCCTACGAAGAATTACAATACGAATTATCCAAAGACATGAGTGCATATATGAATAGTGATGTGTATTATACGATAAAACGGTTATTACCAGCTGATTTGAAGATTTTATATACTATCGATGAATGTCCTAGTGTTGTGCCTAATCCGTTTTGTAGCGATTTTGAAGGAAGACCGCATGAGAAGAAGGGAGGCGTTTATGTGACTGATAATATTGTTTTTAATTGGTATGTATTTATTTATGTTTCCTGGCAATCATAATATTATAACGTTTAAATCAAAACGAAATCTAGGACTAACGCAACGTAAAAAACTAAATTATTCTTTAAAATACGAGAATTTAGTCTATCTGTACACTTTCTATCAAAAACTTACCAATAAATTAAGGTATTTTTTATGATATTTTTTAAGGTAGTTATGACTTTTTAATCCATAATAATTATACAAATTAAGTTATTAAGTATTAAAAAAAAATTAAAGTAGTATTTAAAAAATTGTTAGTTTACTACTAAATATCTAATTGAATGTTTTATATATTATTTTTCAGTGTAGTCGATTCAGATTGGAGTTACAACAGCTATCAAGAATCATACTCCATACCGTGGAAGTGTCCGAACTGCGAAATTACCGTATGTTTGTCACCTTTAGAAAAACTACAGCACACAGAATTTATATGTTCTTCTAGAAAAATCGAGAAGGAAGAAAAACCACCGCCAAGGGAAAATAGACCTAATGCTAAGGAATATAAGTGCGAAGTTTGTAAAGAAACGTTGTATATGACGCCGGTCGAAATATTAAGGCATAAAAAAAGTTGTAAATAAATTGTATATAAAAGTTTTATGGTTTTATTTAAATTCTTAAAAGCAATCATGCTCATTCCAATATGATGTACTTGAAATGAGTAAAAAGAGTAATTTTCTAAAAGTTTAAGTTTTGCCCTTTGATTATAAATACCTAATACTTAATTTAAAGGCATAATATTATGTGAACTAAAAAAAATCTCGACAAGGCAGTTTTAGATTTTTACCTAGTTATCAAAGTTAATCTTTGAAACATAATTACACCAACATTGATTAACAGAAATAAACCCATCTATTTTTTTCCCTTTCAAGTCCTAAACGCATTGCCATAAATAGTCACGTTTTTCTAAAACACATACATTATAGCAAGGGGATCACTTTGAAAGGCATTTATAAAATAGTTCTGTAATACGCTCCTGGACTGGTCACGACGGTGGCAGTAACAAAAAGGTATATTACGAACTAGTGTACCTGTATGAACCTAGGATAATAATAAGTTATTTGAAAAGTGCAATTTGGTGGTTTGCCTGTAGTTTTTATAGTGCTGTTGTAGTTATTGGTAATAATATAACATTTATTAAATTAGTGTCTCTTGTAATTACCTAATTAAAATGACCATAAGCACCTGCTCATTTTAAAGTAGTTATGGTCTTAATAATTAGTAATAACATTAGGTATGTATAATGTATATAATACGTATGCGTTGATTTCTGTTATTTCTTTGATATAAACTCTTGGCTGTACCTAACTATATCTATCTATTTTAATGATTTTTTAAATGAAGCTAATAAATTAGATAGTTACAATTGTTCTTTTTATTATAGTCAAAATATCTTTAAGCAGAACCTTAAATTTATTTTCAACTTCGTACCTACCTACATTAAATCACAATATTGTCCCCAATTTCAACTATATCAAAATATCGCAGCTATTTTAATCCTCACTAGTCACTTCAAGTACCACGCATGCCTAGATACCACTCTCATTACGACAACAATCAAGGCATACTCCACATACCTTCGCATACGTATTAATAAAGTGCCCTTAATAAGACACACACAGGTGCACTACATACACACACTGGTGTACGTTACACACTCACAAACAGTACAGGCCCGACCGCACTAGGCGTAACTGCTTGATATATTTGCCTATTGGTCAAATTAGGCCGTTTCGGTGTCGCGTAGTGCGATATACCTCATACAATTTCATAGAAAGAATATTTTGATGTGCTGCGTCGCTACGCCGCACTAGCCTAGTACGGTCGGACCTTACGGCAGGTACATACACATATACTTACAGGTGTAGTACACACACACACGCACACACAGGTTTGCGTCGTGACCCGCCCGCCGGCTGCTGATGCGGACCGCGATGCCCTTTTTAATTCGCACAATAACGCACAGTGCGTTGTGTATGTGCACACGGGGTGTTTTTGTGTAAGGTTAATGGGTAGATTTATACGATAAAATTGATCATAAATGTCATGGCCTAATGAGATTGTAAAGCTCTACTTGATACGTAAACGTGATGGTATCAATGTGACTTTTCTTCCAAATACAGCAGACCGTTAAAAGAGAAACGAGATGCGTGTGCAGCGTAAGTATAGATAATAGAAAGGAAACAATAATACAAATTAGAAGTTTCACGCAGTTTCACCCGCGAAAGGACCAGCGGGTATTAGGCACAAGCAAGTAGGTATTTCTATAACTCATGTGTGTAACATGAGTAACTGGTAGATAATCTTCATCACTGCCAAATTTCATCAAAATCAGTTCAGTGGCTTTCGGGTGATAGAGGAACAAAATATATTCATCCATTCGTACATCTTCCACGTTTGTAATATTAGTAAAATAAGAAGTAATAAAAACAACGGATTAACCGAAAGATCGTTTGTCTCTGCACTATTTGCCCACTCGTAAATAATCCAGGAATGACCCCGTATGCTCACACAGCAGTCATCGTGAGACGCGCCACGCCCCCGCGCAGCCTGACATTAGACCGGCGTGTTTGTGCGATCGTTTACAGCTCTCATCTGTGGACTGGAGCTTTTCATTTGCATGCCTGTACACTGTAGATTGTAGACTCTAAATGGGCTGTTTTGTTTTGTACGTTATTAGCGGTAACAAATAATATGCAATTGCAATCGTCTTTTAAGTGCCATTTAGTTTATGGTACATATTTTTATAATAAATAATTAGATATATGTCTGGCGCCCAAATCCAGAATTTTTTCCGGCGGCTAATGACAAAGTTATATATTTCATCATTTATGTTAATATAAATATTTTTATTTATCCTAGTGCCATATAGCTTTATTTTAATACTGTGGCTTTAGCCTTTAGCGATATTTAATATCCTGGCTAAAAATTACAATGTATCTTTATGTTTACGTTTAAAAGTGGAGATAAGTGGATGAATATAATATAATAGATGGGTACCTACCTAATAGGTAACTTACATTAACCGCCCGCCCCGGCTCTACTCTAGAATGAAAACTTATCAATGAATAATGTATCTAATATCTATTTGAAGGGAAAGAAAATATTTAAATACTAACTTGGAGGAAAATTCTTCTTATTTCTCTTTAAAACTTCCGTCGAATGTCGAAACCATGTCGAAACTCTATAAATTTGAAGAAAATCATAAAGTTAAAAGCTATAAAGCATTATGCCACAATCTTATATCACCATGCTGTTTAAACATTGAGTAGGTACGACACGTTTAATTTCACCGAACCAACTTCCAAGCGCTTAGCACGAATTCGTGTAATCCCAAATGTCTTATTTTGATTGAAAAACGCTTACCACGTAAAATTTAACATCGTCGTGATCTAACTTCTGAGCAGTTGTTAACTTTTGACCTACGTCTGTTCACAGACTGCTCGAAAAGTATCATAACTCTTATTATATTTGGTGTAAGGGCGGTATTTGTTTATATTTATGGCATGTCAACCCATCACTGCAAGAAGCCACGGTATCTGTTCTGTAGTTTAATGAAATTATTTCGTGAACGTCTGTTTGTGACGTACTGACGTATGAAAGCGTTTTAAATGAAGTCGTGCCACGAATTTCGTGAAATTGTTGCTATGTAATCCCTAAAATGGGTTGTCTCATTATGTTTCATAAGTGTTACATTTTTTGTTTTATTTTACGAAAGTCATGAAGCAAACACATGGTTTAAAAAGAAAGCTCTTGAACAGGGGATGCGCCTACTGAATGTAAAAAACAAAACGGAATCATAGTTTCATTTTTCTGACTGTCTTGTCCATAATAGACAAGATAAATAGAAAAACAGATAAGTTACTTTGGTTACCTAAGGTAACTAGGTAAGGTAATTAATTATTTAAAGTAGGTACGGCATGACCATCCTTTTAAAATGAGTTAGGACTCTTAGCAAATTTCAAAAGCGAACAACTTCACGGCCTCATCAAATGAAATTTCTGCAGATTTGTAAACAGTTTAATTAAGTAAAAACGGCATTAATAAAAATGTAATTAAGAGTAATCACACGATCTTTGAACAACGATATATAAATTGCCTTGCAATTAGTGATTAAGATACAAAAGATTTACGTCTTCACACTCTAGGTATACACTATACCTACAGGTATCTATCTAGAATCTATAAGTTAAATTCTCAGCCAGTGTCCATTATCGGGTAATGAATCCCGACACAGCGGTCACGAGGTTTTTCAATTTACGTCCTGCGCTTGCGCCGTACTGCGTTACTGTGAAAGACGATCGTTGTTATGTTTGGGATGGTGTGGAGAGGAATTGAAACTAATTTATTGTCGTATGTGTCCTATTTTTATCATTAAAAAAATAAAGAGATTTTTTGTTGTATAACCATCGCGTTGTTACTACTGGTATGATATTATGGTAAGAAATCGTCCATTGGTCTAACAAATTACTACCTACATCCTAATAAATTACTACACTAAGAACTCATCAGTTTATCTCTTCATAAATAAAATCGAAATTAAATCGTGAAGCAAGGATAGATATGGACAAGACCTTTGCAGAAAACGTCAATTGAAAAAAATAATTTCACTTCTATACCATCTACCTACGTTAGGTTTGCCTTACGTACATAAATCCTAAAATTAGGGCGAAGTCCTTCTGATATTTACAATAGATAGGTACCCGCTTATAACTGCTTTTATAATACATTCTTTACGCGTAATTCATTCTTCGCGTAATACATTCTTTTAGTATAATTTATAAAAAAAAATAAAAAAATAACCGACGTCTCCACATCTTTCCCTGTGCGTTTCATGTCGCGCTAGGTCGCATGGCGGTCGCGATCTATCGCAGCGTCCAGATGATTCATATCTGATTCGGGTCACACGATCTTCAATTTTTATTTATTTACTTATTTATAAAACAAAACGGACATTCAATTTAAGGCAGCTCTTTAAGTTTTGTTTGAAAATCGATTATTTCTAGCCTTTTTTGATTTAGTAAAAATACTCTTACCTACAAGAAATTAGACTCATCCGCCTAACGGAATCTAAGATAGTAAAGAATATAGAAGAAATGCTAGATTATTTATAAACTATTTAAATAAACTTTTGTTCACGGATACTAAATAAGTAATTACCTACTATTTCTTTAGCTGCGTAATTTTGTGTTTTGTGTTCACATTCTAAGAAAAACGTCCGCGTCGATGCTCCAGGATCCAGCAACCTTCCTTCATTTGTTACCTATAATTAATTTTATTTGATTGTTAGTTCGTTGTAATTATAATTTTTTTTTGGGAATATCGAAGATTATGCAATATACATATGTAGAGCCGTTGTAGAGCCATATTGATGTTGAATAATAATTATTGCTAAAGGCCTACCTACCTTTTTGTCATTATTGGCCAGAAAAGATATATCTGATTGGTATTTAACCGATATAAATTTTGACGTTGATTTTGACAAAATGTCTACCAATACCTACCTACATTGAATATGAAGCTGAGTTTATCGAAAAATTTTTTTTTTTAATTTCATACCCTTTTTGTTAAAACTTGACTAACTAGATGCACTAATTATTTAATATGAATGTTTTTACCTACAGCTACGTCGTAAAACAGCACTATTATCAACAACCCAATATAATTATATTTTTCTACAACCCTCTATAACAATAACTCCACTATAAAGTAAAAATTAAATTGTCTTATTTTAAGACAAAATTACATTAACAACTTTCTTTAGAAATAACAGAAGCGTAAATAGATTTGAGGCGTAAAATTGTACTTTATCAAGGTAAGCGCCGGATTAACTTTACCTTTTTTTATTCACCTGCAAAATCAACCTTAGCCGTATGAAAATAAAGTTTATTTTCCTGTAACATGAAGGTGTTTTCACTACAGGGAGGTCCGTTCGTCAAAGCTTGTCATATCTGCGATTGTAACAAAAATTCTTTCATTGTTCATTGAATAGTGAATTGAATAATTGCATTATAATATTTCATAATTGGATGTAAGTGAAGCGAATTTGTTTTTACGGATTTTAGAGGATTTTCTTTACCGTCGCAACATAACCGCATTTGATTTTTGTATTGTTTCTTTCACAAGGATATAAGTATTGCGAATAAATTTAATGATAATGTAGGTAATTAAAACTAGTTTATTTTAATACAACTTTGAATTAATTTGTTACTGACGTCACAATGTTACAAAGGTACAAAGGTTAAAGCAGTAATGCTTGAACCTATTTCTTAAAAGAGACTGAGAAAGTTTGCTAGTTGGTATAAAATAACTACATCCATAACAAACAGTTTTAAATGTAGTCTTATCCATCGAATAAAAGAAATTATTATTATGTTTAGTTGCCTTATTATCGCCTGTAGGTATAGGTAGGTATGCGCTTTATTTCGTGGTTCTCCTATCCCCTAGGCCCTAGGGTTACTTATTTGTTTTAACTTTTATTCATATTTAGAATTAGAATACTCATGATTCATCATAATTTAAACTACAAAATGAATAAAGCATTTTATTTATAAATTTTTCACACTTAAGCCTATAAACTCAGTACTACTCGACCAAGCCAACTAGACCCTTTTCAACTGTGACGTCACCCGCCCATGTCTCGGGTACAGATAGCAAAAAAAAAAAATTAATAATATCACTGTTCGCTCTCCGCTATGAATAGTCTTATTTTTCCCCATTTCGAGGGCTGTCTATGAATAACAACACAGTAAAAACTTAAACAAATAACAACGAAAAACTTAACAGTCAACAACAAGCTTTAACGATTAATAATAAAAAGTACAGAAATAACTAGCGATGCGAAACGTACGAATGCGTCGATGCTGCGAACCGTACTAAGGCGAACGCGGTACCTGAGGCGGTAAGCGGGCGGGGAGGCCGCATTCCACCCGAGCGTCTAGTTGGCTTGGTCGAGTAGTACTTACTATCAGGTCGGATCGCGTTGGCAAATGATGTTAATTTCAAGTTTTACAGCAAACCGTCACTATCTGTGCGATCTCGCACGACTCGGTGTATCTTCCCCTTACTTGTTAGGATTGGGGTACACTGGGATAATTGTTGTATTTTTATTGTTTCGTTCACGTTGTATAATAACTACAATGTGTAATTCAAAATGAAACGGCATTAAAAAGTTTTGATTTATTTATTTATAGATAATACTGCCCCAGAAGTAGGTAGATACCTAATACCTAGGTAGGTAGTGTAGGTAGGTACCTACCCTAAATAGTTTCATGATTTTTTGTAGAAAAAAGGGGAAATCTTATTAGTTATTATTAAAACCTTATAATAATATAGTTACAATCTAATACTTAGCTAAAGTAGGTACCAGGTAACTACTTTGTGAAATAAATGTAAAGTCCTATTTCAACTAATTTTATAACAACAAGTCTAAAAAGGCATGAAATCCGAGAATTAAAATAGAATAAAATAAATTAAAATAGTTATATAAACGACTATATCTATTAAAACTATTGAAAATTAGTTTTGTTAAGAATGTATGCTTCTTTTGTATTGTGTAGGTACGTAACAGTATAATTAAAAAATATATATATATTTAGTAGCTCCTACTTGTAACCACAGCACAAACGAACCACAGCCACGATACGCAGCCAGCGACCGAATTACGAGACTGCGACAAACAAATAATATTCTCGAATATTTTTTTTATGTTAAAAATATACATATATTTATGAACTATCGACAAAAATAGGTAGACAAACTAATGTGCATTAAATATATTTCGAAACATATAGATAATTATAATTACATTTTTAAACAATATGTAAACCAGATAATATTATAATCACAAATAGAGCCAAAAACTTATAAGAAAGTAATGAAATATAGGTATAGAATACTTACTTCATTCTTCTGAAACATTCCGCATAACGTCATGATATGATAGCATCAAACTTTTGATCCATCGCTGAGTAATTTGCTGCAGAACGAAGAACCTTAAATTATTCTTTCTTCCCCAATACTACATTCGTAATTAATTCCCAACATTATAGCCCAAATAATACATTTGCATGTATTCAATTTTGTACACGCTCCGAATCTTTATAGCAGTGATAAGGTTGCAAAATCCAGGAGGCTATCAATTGCTGGATAACATCGTATAACATCTCGCGACTGATAGCGGACGGTTTATAGGCCTCGAGCACGCAACCTTAGTACCTAGTTAGTATTAGCATAGACTAATATATATATATTTATTAGTCCATGGTATTAGACACCGATACCTACTATCCTTTTTATTTTTTGTTTTTTGTTAGATTGTTGGTATTAATATAAATGTTAAGGAGAGTTGTTTTATATCGTAGGTAGGTATTCATAATTCAGGGAAGAATTGAATTGTTTGAAGTGTCAGATAATATGCTAGTATAGAAATAATTTACGAATTTTTGACCAATTAACAGCTAGTTAGTAATAATTATTACATACGTATAGGTATACGAGTATGTATGTACGTAAGTACGTAAGTAAGTATATCTAGATTGACAAATTATTAAAATCTGACAGCTTTGTTGGTATAATAATGTTGATAACCGTTTTTAATAAGACTTTTATTACTAGTTACTAATCCAAACAGCTTTTAGCGTTAAATTATTGTTTGTTTGTTCACAAAAAACTAAGAAATTTCACTTGCCTCATGATGCATCATGCAACCTACTTTGTGATTTTTGCGTTCCATGCTGAAATGCACCTGGATGACGGGGGGTAAATTTAAAATGACGGGAGTTAAAGTGACGGGAGGTAAAGTGACGCGAGTTAAAGTGACGGGAGGTAAAGTGACGACTTACTAGTTAGTACGTTTGCTAATGTTATATAACTGATTATTGTGTTTGTAGTTAGTTTAGTTAAATAACTTTAATTTTTGTTAATGAGTAAAAATCTCGTAAATTAACCTATTTATTCTATTAAGGGCCGATTTTTCAATGCTTGGATAAAACTTATCCGTCCAATAAAGTATTAGGTACACGATAGTATTAAAATGTCACGTAAACTGTCAAATACGGGAAATTAGAATACGTTTTTAAAATGGTAGTTTTATACATTATTCGACAAATAAGTTTTAACCAAGGAATGAAAAATCAGCTCTAAGAATACCTACATTACAGTTTATACTCTTTCCATACATATACCCACCGTACCTACATTTTGACTCTACATTGTGACAGATATTCAAAATCGCATTATAATTTGTGAAATAACACTGTAAAGTACCATTTTGGCCATTCATTATGCTGAATGTCTGGTCAAGTGAGCGCAGCGAAATTTTGGCTCTAATTATTGTAGCGATAGCAAAAAAAAACAACTAATAAGGCAATAAATAATATTAAACTTTTATGCAGACGGGAAATTTCAATGAATACCTGAATTCTGAAGCAATAACATTTTTATCAGTAGACAACACTGATGGGGATTTTCTATTTCACACATTTTATCATTTCACTAGGTATATTATGCAAAAGAAAATTTTAATTTGATTTAGAAGCAGCCGAAAAGAAAGTGAATTTTTATATTAATGATGGGGTCAAATACACAAATCTCAGGAACTACTGGTCTGATTTGAAAAATTATTTCGGTGTTAGATAGCCCCTTTATCGAGGAAGGCTATAAAGGCTATAATATCATCACGCTAAGACCAACAGAAGCGGAGCAATGCGGGTGAAACCGCGTGGCACAGCTAGTAAATAATAACATGCTTGATAAGATCATATTTCATATTGTTGTGAATGTGAATTCAATGCTTCCTATTACGAACATACCTACATAAATATATCATATTTTTTCATATTTTTTGCCGACGGTACACAATTAGCGGCTAAGTACGGTGCGCATCGCAACGAGTCAGTACTGCCCGGTGGCTATTTACAATGACCCACCCAACGACGATTACTTACAGATTTTCCCAGGCATTGTAGCATTTTTTTTTGCACACGGTCATTTTTAAAGACAACCTTAGTTCTTAACGTATGGGGTATTTTGGCCTTTTTGTTTGTTAATTATTTGATTGGAAGAGATTGAATTGTTCTTTAATACGAAGTTAGTTTATATTTTAGTAAAGTGAAAACAAATATTGTTTTTTCTATTGAAATCTTCACTTTATAAATAATTCTATTCACACGCACAATGCACATACTTCTTATATTTAACTGGCGATCGAAATATATAGTAGTTAAATGAAAAAGTATTAATTGATAAATGTAATCACTAATTATAATCAGTACCAATAACATTTCGTACAATACGTAGGTACTCAAATTCTATAAAATTCGTGATTAGAACATAATTAGAACCCGCGTTTTGCGCTCTACCTAGAGATTCATTATTTTTTAATAATTAAAGGGAAAACGTTTAACTATATCTTGTAGATATAGAACAAAGATGTTCTTTCAGTCAAACTTATTTGGTACAAGCGAAGCCTTCTCAAGGTTTCCCATAGTGTGTTTGTGATTTAAAATTTTCTTTTTTTTTCAGTCTGCGTCCGTCAAGTCACGCAACTGTCTGAGATAGAATGTGGTTACGTGTCGTGATTGCAATAGAGATTGTTATTGAATCATAGAAATTGGTTTATCTTGCTCTACGACAAATATTATTAAGGTGTTGTAGCACATGCTAAAGACGGAGTTAAAAGTGTGATGTTATGATTTCACAACCGATTTATAAAAAAAACATAAAATCAAGTATGAATGTAATTATTTCAATACAGTTTGTTCACATGAAACTTTCAGCCGTAAGTAGGTACCTACTTACATAGAAGAATATAAGGATAATTTCGTTTCTTGAAATTTTTATAACAGCGCGAGCTATACACAACATCAAGCGTCACTGCGTGAAAAATTCAATTTTCCTTAAAAATTATTTCTATATTTCCTTCATATTACCTATTACGTAATAAGCAACATAATTTAGTGTAAGAGTTAAGCGGTGGCTATTTCGGGTGAGCATTGTCTTGTCTGCGGATAATTGGGAACAGGTGGGTCGCTACAGTTACACCCATACGTTATCTGAACACGTAATATACCATGGACCATAGGAAATACAAACAGTTTAATAAAATTATGGAAGAGCTACAGAAAAACTAGGAAAATGATATATTGGCGGGAAACGACGTAACTATTTATAATCTGCGGTAAAGCGTCATGGAACAAAATTTAGGCGCGACATATTATATTGTTGCCCTTAATATTTTATTTTTATTTTTATGTCAATATTATTTAGCACAACTTACAAAGCATTAACCTATAGTTATTACAGACATGAAAAAATGAGTATTGGTAATATTAAATCTACAGGCAAATCAAGTTATTTGTTACTATCATGTTTATTTTTAGCTTTTTAACACAGTTTATTTTGTAAAGAAATATTTAAATAATATGAAAAGTTTTATTATCTATCCTCTTACTGTTTAAGTACATTTTATTAAAAAAAAAATATTAATTACTGTTAGCCACTGCCAATTTTGTTTTTTTCTGGGATTCTATTTTCAAAATCCGTTCAATTTCACGATTCCCGCCTGAGATTCCCGCGATTTAGAAAAGAAACAGATTTGACATTTAACTTTTTTATTTTTATTTTATCGATGGCCAGTACCAAGTACTTCGAAAAAGAGGTTGTAAACTAAAAAAAAGCTAAGCGTGATTGGCGATGTATTGACCGGGTAACTTGTACAGTGGTTGTAATGACCACCTTCTCGTTCCCACGCTCAGCTGAGATTAACTGCGCACGCATGTCACACTATTGAGCAGATTACAATGCTGCTTTAAATGTTTTGTTTTTGGAAACAAAACGACGTTTTCGATGTTATACTTTTCAGTTTTCAGTGTTACGTATGTGACGTGTTGGCTTACCTACTTTTTTATGTTGTATGTAGGTTAAGTTTGCGTATTGTTATTTGTAATATTATTATGTAGGTACCTATGTATATCAACAATGATGGTAAAATTATGAAAGTTGCACTATTTTGTTTGAAATAAAAACCTTACCATAAGCAATGAGTAAAGGTCGTATTTGAGATTTTCCTATGAAATTAGAAAATATTTATTTATTTTTTCATCACAAATGCACAATCAACACATACCTACATTGTTAATCTATAAAACATTTCTTGTACGATAATATTAAAATACATTATAACACTATTTTATTCCACTCATAAAAATCCGAAGCATTCAAAAGCGTATGTGTTTTGCATTAAAATGTCTTCCCTTCAGGCATTTCATGTCGCACACTCGGTCACAGTCTCTTACTACCCGCGCGTAAAAAATAAAACAACAAAACGCGGCATTCGCCCTCCGGCAGCGGTCGAGAGCGGACGTCCCATGTCGCTTGCTTGTGAGAATTTGATGCGTCCATTTGTTTCAGCGTTCTATAGCTCCGTGATATATTGCAACCATTTGTGATAGTGCTAATGTTTGCGGTGTAGGTACATGTTAATATGACTGAAAATAATTATTGCTATTTTATTTGTGCCTAGAGGTGTTTGTTTTATAAATACTCTGTAATTTGTTTGTGAGCGATTACACAACTAAGTTTATTTGCTATAATTTAAAGTAATGTCAATTTAATTGCATTACATATCTATTACTTTTTTTTAACAATGTGAGCTTGGAATTGAATAGGTATAATGTAAAATTATCACAAAATAATGAACGTTCACATTAAATTAGTTATAATAATAAAATATGAAGTGCAATCTCTTTAAAATATATTTTAACAATTGCTAGATAGTTTTATACAACGAGGCTTAACAATACCTCTTCTATGCTTCATCACTACATATTATAAAACAAAGTCGCTTTCTCTGTCCCTATGTCCCTATATCCCTATGTCCCTTTGTATGCTTAAATCTTTAAAATTGCGCAACGGATTTTGATGCGGTTTTTTTAGAGGAAGGTTTTAGTATATAATTTACAGTAGCACCTCTATAAGTCGAATATCAAGGGAGACGCCAAAAAATTCGAGTTATAGAGTTTTCAATTTATGGAGGATTTCGACTTAGGCGGATTTTGATTCGACATAAAGAGTTTGAGGTTTATTCTTATAAATTT
>CAJQZN010034558.1:0-34460 GCA_907164685.1 Colias eurytheme | reverse complement strand
TGAGTTTTTTGGAAGAAAAAAATAAAAAGATCAAGTTCAGTAACTCAAACTACCATAATATAATATTTTGACAATCGATTCCTCCTAAAGGCTTCCATGGAGGAATGTGTTTATTTTACCAATTATAGACCTAATTAAGAGCAATCTATCAGTACTGGTCACAAGTTGCACATTTGAGTTTTTTGGAAGAAAGAAATATTTTTTGATCGATTGATGTTGAAATTGTTTGAGCCAAAATCATGTTTTACTGCGTATAACTCAGAAACGGTAGGATATAGGAAAAAATGATTCAGGTACAACTTGTAGATAATTTTATGGCCTTTCAATTTTTCCTTGAAAGTTTTTCTCTAACATGTACCGTTTTTGAGATTTAAGCGAAAAATGAAAAAAATGGACCCATTTCCCCCCTCCCCCCACTCCGGGGCTCCTCCTAGTGGCCCGGGGTTTTAGTATGTTTATTACCTAGGGACTCTTGACATGTTTCCGAAGAAACATCTTACGTTACTAACTCACGCACTCTAGACCCCCCTTGGAGGGACTCATTCAATGGACTATAACCAAATTAATCAAAATAAAGTTCTGGAGGAATGTGTGTCGTCGACTGCGTATGTTTATTTAAAAATAGTATCTATACTCGCTATTTCGACAGACTTTTTTTTACGGATTCGTGCTCTATACTGTTTCCCTAATATTGTTTTTTTTTTATATATTACATACAGACAGTTTTTACTTTTTTTATTGTTTTATAATATGTATAGATTATCATTAATAATTATAAACAAATAATAATAAAAAGACATATTACATAATTTGTGATGATTTCAACTTCACTGTTTTATACAATTATTTTAGACAACATACCTACTAACTACCGAAAATACGCGTTGAACGAGCGAAGAATATTGTGTATAATTTAGCGTGCGATGAACTTTACGTACGTTGGATGAGCCGGGTGTATGAGGGTATTGTGAGGGCGCGCGGCATGGCGCGTAATGTGCGGGGCTTAATCGTAGAATTATCTGGCTTTATACGCCTTCTTAATACGAATTGACACTCATCGTTTTTCAAGTCAAACTCAAATGCAAACGTTTATTTAGTCAAATTGACTTTTAAGATGCTATTGAATCGTTTTAGTTATTTGGTACTATGGATTGATAAATCGAGTTTAAAATGTGATATGTAATTTAAGGTTTATGAAGAAGGGGAGTAATGAAAACACATACGTGTGAAATAGATACGATAATTATATTTATAGTATTTGTTACTGGCTAATTTACGAATATATTATTTAAAGTTATTATATTAATTTATTTATTCAGGCTTAGTAAACGTCAAATATGCAGGAACTCATAATCCATACTAATATTATAAATGCGAAAGTAACTCTGTCTGTCTGTCTGTTACTCAATCATGCCTGAACTATTGAACCAATTTGCATGAAATTTGGTATAGATATATTTTGATACCCGAGAAAGGACATAGGATAGGTTTTATCCCGGAAATCCTACGGGAACGGGTTTTCCTCTGAAAACGCGGGCGAAGCCGCGGGCGGAAAGCTAGTATGTTATAATTAAAGATACATTATCTTAACATTCAATTTTCCGTATGCGATTTTAATTATTCACTCTATGCAAAAATAATATCTGTTAGGCTGTTACTAAACATTGATACGTTAACGAAAATGAAAACGATATTATTTCTATTCCCATTCAACAACCTTACTATAAAAAGCATTTAAAATTAATTATCATATTAAAACATGTCATCAATTATCTACCACATACGTAAATCTAATTTCAGATAATATTTCAAATTTCGTGTTTCAAATATTTCAATTAACATGGAGTGAAAATTATTTGATTAAAAACATTGTTATTTAATTTCAAAGCCCCGCAAAGCTTGATTTTAATTTCATACATGTACTAGCTGTGCCCCGCGGTTTTACACGCTATTAATCTTAGTGAGATGATAATATATTATATCGAAAAATCAAATCCTACATATTATATTATAAATGCGAAAGATTATGAGAATGGATGTATGTGTATACGTACGAAGCCACGGACGGAAAGCTAGTAGCCTATAAGACTTCCTCGATAAATGGACTATCTAACAGTGAAAATATAGCTAATTTTTCAAATCGGACCAGTGATCCCTGAGATTAGCACGTTCAAGCAAACATACAAACTCTTCAGCTCTATAATATAAGTATAGATTAGTGTTTGAAATGGCATTTATATAATTAGACGAAGCGGTCAATGACCGCAGAATACAGTGCTGAAAATTTTTGTTTGACGCATCTGGATTTCAAGGTTGATTTCATCATATTGTTTATATTTCAGTTATGAAGTTTTAAGATTTGTGGTTAGGTTGAATGAATTCTTACGCAATTTCTATAATAAGTGTCTATTCGTGATGTTAACGAATTTTTTATCATGTTATAAATCCTGCAATTGAATTGCTAAGCGTAAAACTCGGAAACGACTGGACCAAATCGGCTAATTTGTTTGTATTAATAGATATTGATTGAATGCTAAGAAAGGCTATTATCTATAATTATAGACTAAAGACACGTCACATATTATATATATTTTTACTGAAATCCTCCTAGGTAGAATTCTGTCATCATATTTTTGTTTTTATTTGCGTAAAAATATGTTTCATAATAAGTATTATAGGGTTCTCAGTTCGATAATATTACTGAAAATAATCTATAAGTAATAGTTAAGATTTTTCTATGGACATTATATATTTTCTACACTATTTCTAACGAAAATCAATACATTTTACGTATACACGTATATGTTCAGTGCAAACCGTAATGTGATTAGCTGGGTCCACACCGGCCGATCCACCGCGATCCGATCGCGCGCGGCAGGCGCGCGATCCAAAGATGCGGGCGGTGTGGACGTGCCGCGCGCAATCCATGCACGCGTTTTGCCGCGCGCGATCCCTACCTCGTGCGATCCGTTAGCGGGCGGTTTTTGTACCCGCTTCAAAGGTGCCTCAGTTGCGTGATGCGCGCGGTGTGGACGGTTGTGTTGGATCGCGCGATCCACCTCACCATGGACATCTCAGAAAGTCGAATATTTCAAATTGAATAGCATTCATTCTTGCAAAATTGTGTTCCACTTCATCTGAAACTAACTCTGCGTACAGCTGAGTCCCAGATTCCTCGATTTTTGTAAAGTTGTTTCACCCAAAACCGTCGATTTCTTTTTTTTTGATTTTTTGCGCAAACATTTCAGTATAATAAAAGTTACTGCTGCAACGGCAAGACGCCGCCGTTGTACGTGTGACTCCATATCGTACAAGAGTTAGACTGGCTGAATCACGGATCGCCTTAGGATCACTTGGAGCGCATATTTTGGATCGCAAGTTTTTAAAGTGGATCGGCCTAACATGATCCACGATCCATGCTCCGCGATCCTGGATCGCGGATCGCGGGATCACTGGATCGGCCGGTGTGGACCCAGCTATTGATATGTTACATTCATCGACTATCAAAAGGAATACATGTTGCTAATTAGCCTGATTGAAATGACTTTGGCATGTTTTCGTACGTGATTAGTTTTAGTTCATGTAATGTATTGAAAGTTTCGTCGATTTGTGGTAGTCGTTTTGTAAAATACGTAACGAATCGAAACTACTGGAATCAAATATGTTTTACTATAAGTGAATTTTTATTAGGTTTGTTATTTCTCTCGAAAATTTTATAAGTACCTACATACTATTGTATAATAATAATTGTATGTTGATACTTGAATAGCTATATTTGATTGTATGCTGAACAGTTCAACGTCAATCGATATGAATCTAGAATTTAATTAAGTCTTATAATTATTTATAATTAAAGTACAGGTTTATAATTATGCATTTATTTTTAACCTTATGCATGTGAATAAAGAAAAACCTAAATTAAATTTTGATTCGAAGATCTTCCAGTCTATAGAAATAATACAGATACACTAAATATATATTATTATTGGATAATGTAAGATTAATGTACTTACTCTATTTATTTTGTTCACAGGTGATTATTCCTTAGACATTCGTGACGTCACATTAGATGACGATGGCAGTTACCAGTGTCAAGTTAGCTCGGGGCTTAATGGTAAGTTTTATTTGTAACCCTTAAACTTTTAACATTACTCCTTAAACGTTATTAAGCCCTGTATACATGGTAAACATATATTTAGCAACAAAGTTGAATAAACATGTTGAACAAAATAACAACGCACATTGAAATGTTGTCGCCTGAGCGTATAAATAAGATATCCAGCAACATACAGTGGATTAACTGTTGCTCAACACATAACTACCATTACCTACGAGACTCTACGCTAGACTCTACTATTCACATTCTTACTAAATATCTGAAACAACTATTAATATTCTTACCAAACATCTGAAACAACTATTAACGTTCTTACCAAACATCTGAAACAACTGTTAACATTCTAACCGTTCTGAAACAACTATTTACATTAATATAGATTGTTAAGTGAAACATATCTGTACAAGGTACGATGGGAATGATATCGTCCTTTTGGACAAAAATTGGTAAATAAACAAAGATTAAAAAAAAAAACTATTCACATTCTTACCAAACTTCTAATCATTCCTATAGGTGCTCCAGCAATCCGATCAAGATATGCCCATCTAACCGTCCTGGTGGCTCCGGAACCGCCAAGGATACTCCAAGGTGCCTTCATAGATGCCACTGAAGACCAGCCCATTGATATAGAATGCGTGTCTGAAGGTGGAAAGCCTGCTGCTGAAGTAAGTGGTGATAATGTCCTTTTTAACGCTTATATTAGCTTCACATGTATGTTTGTATGAAGACGTCTTTAGTCTCGATTTTGATTCACTTTAAACGGACCGATTATAGATAAACTTTGCACACTTATCAAGGCTCGGTGACAATACAAAAATTTCATTAGTTTATCTTATTATTATGAATAATAAGAAGGAAATATTCATAAAAAATATAATTTTAGTTAATTCGAATATTAAAGCGTGTTTTATAGTTTTTTTTAACTATATTAAAGTATATTTTAGCTAAGGAATTTTGTGTGCTAGAATAAGTTGTCAGAAAAGAAAAAATAACACAATCATTTCAAAACAATTATAAATAATAAATAGTAAATACTTAGCAGTAACTTATTTTGTTATATTGAAAACATTATTCTATATAAAATAAATAGTACCTAAACTTCATGGTTAAAATAATTTTAATAAATTTAATAAGTAATAGTCTTCAGCGTCTGAATATAATTAATCTATATTGAGTCAAAAACCTTTTTCAGTTAGTAACCGACCTCTGTTTAATAGACTATTTTCATATTAATCGTCTTTATTTTACGTACTTATATTTTATTAAGTTGTCGAGTTTTCACAGAAACTAAACTCCTAAATATAACCCTGTTTCTAGGTTCAATTATTTATCGTATTTTCTTCGAACTTAATCTGTCTAAGCCAATTTATTATCTCTAAAGGATTATACATCAAAAATCTGTTTTCTCCGAAATATTATGGAAAAACGTTTTAGTTTTATTTCAAGCGAAAAACAAATCATTATTTTTTTGTTATTATTATGATAAAAATAATCAGTCTATGAAAACAATATTTATGGTCACCATTCATAGATACGCCATGGTAACTTGGATTTTGTCAATGTGTGCGTTATGATGTAATTGTATTATAGGAACTCAATTGGTGACCACGCTTTTATCATTAAGTGGTTTTAATTTTATTAATTAATAATATTCCATCAATGTAAATTGAATTATTGCAAATATATTTATTTTATCAAATTGTGTTATTGGCGTAATTGAAAATATTCGAATACCATTGATAAAATTCACAAGTTACCATACGAATAATAATTTAATCGAAAGTTTATTACTTACATAAAATATAAACATATTTCATAGGTACAATATAATACGTTATACGTAACTTTTGATTTAATATTATTTTTTTGGATGTCCTGTCCGAACATGCTAGCTGTCGAATACTATAAAATGCCGCTTTCCTTTGAATCGTGGCGCCAGAGAGAATACAAATACATACTACGTAGTGGCGCATTCGTGCGAATCCTGCCTAAGGGCTCAGACGTTGTTTATACGACGTTTGACCCAACTACCCTCACTATGTTAATAGTCGTTGACTAGCTGTGATTTGTTATCAACTGTCTACATCAATTAGGCAGTTGTGTAGAATCGCAGTACATTATTATTACATTTAAACTAATTTTTATCCTAGCTCCCGTGTGTAATTTCTAAAACATAATTATATTTTTTGGCAGATAACGTGGGTAGATGGAAATCAGAATGTAATGAAAGACGACGTTGAAAACAGAGTCGAACTGTTACCGGACGAACAGAGATATAGAACAAGGTAAGTCTATTTATTTATACATTTAATTTTAACTGATCAAAATAATAATTAGTAAAATTGTAATATTTTTTTAGTTAGTAGGTAGGAGTAGGTAGTAGGTAGCATACCTATATGAAAAAAACTGCGATGATAATCTAACGATGGTTTCATAATTAATTGAAATGTATTTCTTACGACTATATAAAAATGGTTTATTAGTTTAATATGTTGGCCGTAAATATATATTCAACGTTAGAGCCATTTAAATCAGTTTCACACGTTTCTATTCGAATAAATTAATCAAACCTTATATACTACTAGAATTTCAATACATAGTATATAATAAAGTCACTTACCGCTGTCTGTCCGTATGTAGGTATGCTTAGACATTTAAAACTGTGCAACGGAATTTGATGCAGGATTATAATTTAATAGATGATTTATTATATTATAGAGAAATGTGTGTACATAACATGCATAATAATAATATGCTAATCTAGTAACAGCATTGAAAAGTGTAAATTTTTTAAATAATTGAAAAAACATGAAGAAGTTAATGCCCTACTATCGTCTGGATTCGAATATCCTCTTGTGATCAAATTATTTCTATTGTTTAAAAATTACTCATTATACATACCTATTATCAAAGCGTAAATTCAGTTTTCAGAAGATGACAAAAAGTAAAAAAAATTCAATTATACCTCGTACTAAAGAACCAATTAGTAGAGAGTTAATAAAAATGGCACACGCACTAGATTCATTTCATAATTTAATTAATAGTATTGATTTAATTGCAGTGTCTGTTCATTTAATTAATCTGGCTGCATGTCAATTATGATTGAAATACAATATTTTATCTTCTTGTTTGGTTTTCAATATTATAGGTACGATTAGGTATTTAAAAATATGGAATGATATAAAAACAAGGCTCGTATGTATATCATGATAATATTCAGCTTATGTAAAATATTTAAATTAAAAAAAATATATAAAAACGTTTTACAACAATCGCCAAAATTGTTTTGTGCTATTCAAATTCATTTAGTAGCTTTCCGCCCGCGGCTTCGCATGCGTTTTCAAAGAAAAACCCGCATAGTTCCCGTGAGATTTCCGGGATAAAACCTTATCTATGTGTTAATCCAAGTTACCCTCTATATGTGTGCTAAATTTCATTGTAATCGGTTCAGTAGTAGGTATTTGCGTGAAAGAGTAACAAACACACACACATCCTCACAAACTTTCGCATTTATAATATTAGTAGGATAGTAGGATAGGATAGGAAATATATTATGAACACCGATTATTTGATGAACATTTGTCCCGGCAAACGTTGTTCTGCCTTACTCTTATCACTTAGGGGTATAAAAAATAGATGTTTATCGATTTTAAGATCTATCCAATATACACAACATTGCAAGAGAAACAGTCCAGCCGTTTCGTAACACGAGAGTTATAGGTATATAGAGAATAGATAATTAAGCTGATAATATAATATTAAGATAATATAATTATATTTTGGTTACAGATCTGTTTTGCGGTTAGTACCAAGTAAGGTGCACCACAATCAAACCTTGACCTGCCAAGCTCAGAACACAGCTGATCGAGCGTATAGAATGGCCACTGTTCATATTGAAGTAAGTTGATAATTTTGAACTTAATTTGTTATTAGCACATTAAATTTCTTTACAATTAACCTATTTTATTATGAGTACACTAAATTTCAGTATTAAATACTTTATTTGTTGACAGTACAGACGCATGCAAGCTTTCTTATTCACCATGTTGGTAAATTTTGATCGATTTTTCGAAGTATTGAAGTATGTTTAAAATTAATTATATCCTAGTACAGAGGAATATCGAAACCAGATTTTTTTGTTACGAGTCAAGGTTTCTACTATTCTTTCAGTCCTATTTTATTAAAAATGGCTAAAAGCAGAAAATGAATCGAGAAGCCGAAAATAACTTTAATGATTATACTTGAATGTATTGTTAGTATTAAATAAGTGTGAAGTCCCGTGTCCCCTAGTGGGGTAAGGGGCAGATGCATTATGCATACATCTGTTTCACTGATCCATTTCCTTTAGGGAAAAGTGGGTGATCAGCCTTCTGTGTCCTGCTAGACCGAGACATTTTTTCTTCGTCTCTACCGGGAATCGAACCCAGGACCTCTCGGTTCTACGCTCACGCGTCAACCACTGTACCAAGGAGGCGGTCAATTATTAAATAAAATATGTAAATATTAGATAGATAAAACAACACTTCTTCACCAGGTTAAATACGCTCCAAAGATCAACGTATCAATTATATCTGGAGCTTTAAACAACAAGGTACCAGAAGGCACGGAGGCCCGGTTTCGATGCTCGGTTGACGCAAATCCCATAGCCCAAGTTTACCGGTGGTTTATAAATAATAACCCAGTTATTGGGGATTATGCTGATGAAATGGTGAGTATATTTTTACTATAATGTCATTTAAATATTAAGAAAATATGTAAGTAGTTACTGATAGAATCGAGCCAATCGAATTATCTTTAATAAAAAATTGTCAAAATTTTTAAAAAATTTCATCTCTGATTGTTGTTGCTTAATATTTTTGGACGTAATTTTAAGACACAATAAGCTATAAAGATTTTTAATAACAGCCAAATCCGTTTAGTAGATTTTGCGTGGAAAACTAACAAGAAATATTTATCTTAAATTTAATATCTATCATTACTCTGCTTTAATATTCATAGGCTGCATCATTATTTCCAATCCGAAAAACAAAAATAATAACAAGACAATTTAATTTATAACAAACAGATTTCCACGAAACAATTTACTACAAAAAAAATTCTACGAAATTCAATCGTATCATAAAACAAGAATTCTAGAAGCTTCCATTATCACCCGAATTACAAATTACTAACCTTGTACGTACATTTGGTAGGCTTATTTAATATTTTCTCTCATATAACATTCAACGCCCCTGTAATATATTATTTCTTACGCACGCGTGTATGCATGTAATATTCTTTGTATGAAATAAGCTCCTGCGTTATTATGCCCGCCTGGTACTTGGTACATGTAATCATTAGACTTAAGATTGTTAAAATTAAACGCCAAAGAATTAAAATTACTTACTTACTTTTAATTCGTTTCTTTAATTAAAATGAAAAATAAGGGACTTATTATTCTTTGTATGATAATATACAATTAGCTCTTGCATTATTATGCCCGCCTGGTACTTGGTACATGCACTCATTAGACTTCAGATTGTTTTAATGCCAAAGAATTAATTAAATAATTATTCGTTTATTTCAAAACAAAAATAAGAAATTTATACAACGATACACCTACTACCTATTTATTTTAGAATAATGAGATTTAGGTAGTTTTCTATGAAAACAAGCTCCTGTTTTTATCCTGTGTATTTATGCTCGTCTGGTAGTTCCAAGAAAATGTTACCATTGGGCATTGTCTCATATACCTTACCTATTTTAAATAAAAACGTCAAAATATGTTCTATTTACTTCGTTTTTAATTTATTTTCATTTATGCATCAGTAGAATAAACAAAAACGATAGTGTTTTTAAAAACAATTCCAAATTTACATAGATAGTATAGCCTACATTGATTTTCCTAGAATAAAATGTTTGAAGGACAATCCGTCTTCAATCACTGCTAAAATAAGGACTTTTAAGTAAACAATGAAAATATATTCCCAGAATTATAATCTGTATAAAAACAAATAAACCGGAATCAAAATACCTCGCAATACCGCAAGCAGTCTGCATTGGAGTGAATTTTTAAACAGTCCTTGTTAGCTATGCGAGCCTGGTACTCGGATGAAATTCTACAAAATAATTGCTTCACTTTATTGTGTGTGGAATTAACCTATGCATATTAAAATATCATTTCCTCCATCTAAACGATGTTGCGAAGATATTTTAATAAGTATCTTGATATGATACGCGATATTATAATAATTACGTATGAGGGTAGTTGTAGGTATTTTAAACATTGTATATTTTAATAAAAATTTTCGTCTAGTTAACATTAAACGCTCTTTTGGTTTTTCTTCATGGCCAGGGGCTTCTTAAGTCTTGTAAGAAGGCCTTGAATTATTTAATTTCCATGTACGACATAAGTATTTTATTACATCGCGAGCTTATAGAAATTCTTATTACTTAATCGTTTTTCAGCGAACTCTTATACGCTGGTAATTACTCTTCAAATGGTATAATCTATGAAACTCGGATGTTAATTAATACATTGAGAGTGACCTATCGTAAAATAATTTTTCAACAAAATCTGATAGGATTAGAGACTTCATTCCATTATTGAAAATGTTTTTAACAGATAGAATGTTTTGATGAAATTTAGCTGTTATTTTTGTGTCAAAAACATTCTGGGAACAATGCTAAAAATTGGATAGCAATCGTTTTAAAACAAATTCATAAAGATAATTAATTTTTTGTACGTATCTATGTGGAGTTCAAACAATAAAATTGATGATATCTCAAAATAGATTTGCTTTGTATCATGTAAAGCTGGCAATTTATTGAAAGCTCTTTTTTTCGAATTTACTTTGTCTTTATTTTTTTTAGATTTTCCTTTTTTAAATTCACCATA
This sequence comes from Colias eurytheme, assembly GCA_907164685.1. NCBI lineage: Eukaryota > Metazoa > Arthropoda > Insecta > Lepidoptera > Pieridae > Colias > Colias eurytheme. The sequence continues at coordinate 23,466 of CAJQZN010034558.1, read as the reverse complement.
TTAAAGAATGTAGTTTATTTCGTCATAATTACTTATTATCGGACTATAAAGTGGCAGACATTTAAATGATTACTGAAACTATACGATATGAAAATGAGATTGAATTTTAAGTTATAAAGTCCCTTTTGTTCATAAAGTCACTTCGTACCCTAAATACTCAAAATTAATTAGAATATTTAGCAAATTTCAACAGGCCTAGTATTAATATAGATAAACTAATTACTGTATTATTCCATATAAGTATAATAATATTATACACTATAATATTTTACGGGGAAAATTATTATCTTCCATGTAATTACCGCCTACTGGGGTAGCCCGCTAGTTTCTATTAACCAATAGGGTTATATTGGTACATGCTGTTTTTATAGCTTATGTACACAATATCAGTTTATTTTTACGTCTCTGTGTTATTAATAGATAAATACCTATTTTTATGGGATTGGTTAAATTATAGTTTTAGTACAAACCTCTATTACGACAAAATAATGAGTAAAGTCAATAAATGTATAATGACGTGAGTACTGAATTTGGACAAAGCTTATGGTCACAGTTCGAGAGGTTACAATACAATAGCAATTTTACACACACATAAATAAATGAGTCGTGTGTGTATATTATTATTGTAGGGTGACTACATTTTTTATATATTTAAATAAAATGAACGGGTTTGGCTGAAATTAAATAATATGGCATTAGATTCACTATGGCGATGTTTTAATGGCTACTATGTAGTTGTAGAAAATAAAAAGATTTTGTAAGCTATTGTACGTCTTACAACCCATACATACAATATTTGACATACAATACTTCTTATAAATATCCATTTTATATAGTTTATAATTAAATCTCATACTTTAACAGTTTGAAATTACTTAAAATTTGATTTTAAAACCAATGTTATGTAATTGCGAATTTTCACATAATTTTCCTATTTTAAATTATGTACTTAATATAGTATATGTATACCATAAACCGAAATGAAACGGTCTGTTTGTTCCAGATAATTTTCAACGTGTCCCGAAAACATAACAAGGCAATTGTAAAATGCGAAGTCAGTAACTCCGTGGGGAAAAATGCCGCCACGCTCACTTTGAATGTCACTTGTAAGTGTTCTGTTTGCTATTTTAATTTAAATAAGACTTCTTATTATTATATTATAAGAACTTTGTATTTCTATGGAGAACTTTGTGTATTGAAAACAAAACATTTGAAACGAGCAATTTGTTTTTCTATGGACAACTTTTAAAAAAAGTTTTTTAAGACTGCTTAAATGTAATTTTTTGACTGTAGTACATGGCTTCATCTGAGTTACGATTTGTTAACATTAAAATATTTATTTAAGATGCCCTCCCTTTTTATGAGAAGCATTTCTTATATTATTTTCTCTTATCTCTGAAGAACGAGCAAACTATTTGCTACAATACGACTGCAACTTTTTTCAATGGAAACCTTATTGATATTTGACTGATTTGATAATAATATGTTCATTTAAAGATATTAAAGTAGCTTGTATAATTCATTATGTTGCCACGAATAGGTACTTTCTTATAAAAATAATAGATAGATAGAAAGCTTCTTTCATAGCCATCGAAAGAATTGCAGTAGAAAGACACTCCTTACTGACTACGATAATCGTCCGAAATAGATGTAAATGGCCAATGATTGATTGATTGATTGATCCCTAAATAAAGCCATCAACAAAATCGACATCTAATACATCTATAAAAAACAGAAAACACGGCATATATAAATTATCAGCATATTTGTACGCAGTTTAACAGAAATAAACCCATTAGTATTGTGGGCGTTAATAATTACCGACTATACCTATTTTTGGCGCGTTAATAGTTGTGAAAGGAATAATCTGTTTTCCCTTAATAGAACAGTAATATATAGATTCACGTACTTTGAACTGCGACACGTTTAAGGTGTCCCTTTTCCTTGTAAAGTAATTGAGCTTTGTATTAAGTTTTCTATAGGACACCTTAGTATGAAGGTCATTGTCTTGTTTACAAAATAAAGACAATTTTCATACAAATTATATATCAGTGTACCAAAGATCTCAAACAATAGCTGGTTACACACATTATAGACCGGGAGATACTGACACAAAATTTCGAGTCATTTGTAACAGGATGGCGGTTCTACAGGGGTCTTAGTACGCAATGATAAAAAGAAAAATGATGGTGTGATCGCTGGTATCGGTGGTTTAGTCGCGTGGGCGTTAGCCGAACTCGTCGGAAAAATAGCGAAAGTCAAACGATTTGTAACACAAAAATTTTAGTATTTACCGATAGCCCATAAAAAAGAAGTAGGCGGTAGTGTCATGCCATACTTTTCCGGTGTGACTTACAGCCCGCCATACCGACGCGAATATGTTGATTTAAATAAAACAATTATTCAACCATTTGTACCAGGCTAACTTTTGCACAGGTAACCATCGTCGTGCAGCCATTTACGAAAATCGCTATGCCATACTTTTCGGACGATTCCAAATGGTCGCCATACCGCCGAAAATCTGCAAAAAAAATTTATTTCGCCAAACTTTTTGTACCAGTATTGCATTTGGATTTTTGGAGAGTATTTGATAAAATGTGACCATTATTATATTTGCCATACTTCTAATAGGGGGAAAAAGTGCTGTCATACTTGAAAAATTAATTTAGTATTAATTTATATAAGTGAAGATTTCCAACACCTAGATCTTTGAAATTTTGTATTTATATTCTTTGATCCTCAAACTTGCAGGAAAAATAAGTGCCATACTGTTACAAATCGTTTGACTTTCGCTATTTTCCGACGAGTTCGACTAACGCCCACGCGACTAAGCCGCCGGTACCAGCGTTCACACTATCATTTTTCTTTTTGTCATTGCGTACTAAGAACCCTGTAGAACCGCCATCCTATTACAAATGACTCGAAATTTTGTGTCAGTATCTCCCGGTCTATTAGTTGATTAGCTAGATAATTAGACTTATCAACCGACTTCCAAAAATAGACTCAATTGGACATTTGGACTGAATAATTTTTTTGCCTTTATTACCTCAGAATTTTTGATTGAGTGAAGCGATTTTGATTATTTTGAAGCTAGTGCCTCTTGTGTGTTAATTTTGCATTTAATCTAGTTTAAAGGCAGTTTCTTGTTAACAATTATTTAATATATTTTTTATTCTTTACGCACTATATTTCCTATAAGCTGTGTATGTGACAAATAGTAACTTTAATATCAAAAAATTTTTCATTTATCCAGCAATTTCTATAAAGACCTGTAATAAGACTACAGACTATTTAAGATCCTTTGATTATAACTTTTTCTATTATATTTATTTCTATTTATTTACACAACTATATTTCCTAGATCCACCCTCATTTCGTACTCGACCACGGAACTTGGAAGCAAAACTGGGCGAAAGTGTAACACTCTCTTGTGATGTGGATGGTCATCCAACACCGGAGATTCGATGGCTGTTCCACGAACCTGGCCGTATCGGGGTAAGTGAATACTATAATATAAGGAAAGATAGATAAAATATGAGGTAAAAGAGGTAAAAAAATAGAAGCGATCTTGAAGGTAAAAATAAAGGTAGACAAAGAAAAGGGAAAGACGTTATTAAGGTGTTACTAATATTATAAATGCAAAAGTGTGTGAGGATGTGTGTGTGTGTGTGTGTGTTTGTTACTATTTCACGCAAATACTACTGAACCGATTACAATGAAATTTAGCACACATATAGAGGGTAACTTGGATTAACACATAGGATAGGTTTTATCCCGGAAATCCCACGGGAAAGGGAACTATGCCGGTTTTCCTTCCTGAAAATGCGGGCGAAGCCGCGGGCAGAAATCTAGTATGACAATAAAGGAAATAGACAGAATTAAATAAAAGGAATAGATAGAATTAAAGATTAGTTAAAAAAATAGAAGCTATATTGAAAGGGAAGAAATAAAGCTAGCAAAAGTAAAAGGAAATAAAGGACGATAAAGATATTATAAGTTAACATAATCGGATTTAACTTTTGAAATAACTCAATTTCTTCAAACTCTAAAACATAACACAAATTTCTACGTAAAATAAAGATTAAATAATGATTCTTTAAATAAACAAAATGTCTATTTGGGCGCTAAATATCCATAGAAAAATCTTCGGTTACATTCCAATTGCAATTTGTCATACAATATTATTAAAACGACCGACATTTTATTAAAGTTTTCATCTATCTTATCAATTTGTGATAGTTTATGTTATCGTTCACTAAACATGTTTCCTAATAACATAGTGGGCCATATTATTTTTACGATTGTCGATACAAACAACTATAAATATGACATCTTCGCCCACTGTTCCTAAAATCGATTAAAATACCTTAACTGTATAGCTGTTTTACAATGCGGTATCTTGTATACCATATTTAGGCCGCAACTTTATTTTCTTCGCGGTAATAAAACTTTTATTACTGTCCAAGTTACATTTTTAATATAACTGCGTACAAATGAATAAACTATAGTGCGCTTTTTAATCTGACGGCTTGATTTACAACTGTATTTATATATCAGCTATAAAATATATAAAACTAATTCAATATTGTAGAATGTAGTGTAGGTACATATAAAAATAATTCTTGGCCTTATCAGCGCACGAGTTAGCCGCATATATTTTCTGCAATTATGAATTATTATGTACAAATACAAATATTTATTAGAAAAAAAAAAGGTTGAGTATTATGTACCTAGAAAAAATAGTAAGGTTATCCAGTATCTGTATTCGAGGCTAGAAAAAGTCGTGTAGAATATATATTATGTTAAATCAATATTTTATTGTGTAGCGATTTTTCCGTTATATATAAGACTAGCTGCTGGTCCCGATTTCGGTCTACCTGAAAAAACAAAGATGAATCTTCCTTATCGTAAGAAATTTTTAAAATCGATGGAGTCGTTTATGAGACCCATCTTTACATACAAACAATATAAATCTTTTTTCTTTATAAGCAGGCTAGCTGTGCCTTGCGGCGGCACCCGCATCTTTTATTGCTGCTCCGCTTCTATTTTGTCGTAATTTGATGTTATATGGGCCTATCTCGATAATTCAACTATAATTTTTGGATTATCGAGATAGGCCCATATTTCAATTATATATTCAAACCAGTCCAGTTCCACAGATTATCACGTACAAATAGACAAACGTTTTATTGGAGGAGATTTTTAAATGCCCCTCTACTTCCAGCAGGTTAAGGGGAAAGCACCAAATTTAAAGGTGTTTGTCGACGAGAGATCAGCGGGTCGGTACATTTGTAAGGCTGGAGTCGATGGATACCCTGAGATTGAGAGTGAAGCTACTATATTTATTAAAGGTTAGTTAGTTATTGATTAATAGTGACCTAATGCTTGTACGAAACTTTAGAAGGATATGTAGCAAATTTTGAAATGGTTAAAATTAATTTGTTGAATTTTTTTACACTTATTTAAACGTTGTATTATATTGTGAGTATAATAAAACATACAAATTGACAATTGTATTTGTAACTATGAATTATTTATACTTATTATTTAATTTTAAGCATGATGTTATTTCGATAACATATCAATAGTATATTCTCGAAATTTAAAGCTCCCTTACTTCCCTCAACACTTCATAATACCTTTGAAAACAATTTAATCATATTAAATTTTTAGGCCCACCAAAAATCCTATCAAATAGGACACAAGTAGGTATAGAAGGAGAGAAAGTCTCCATCGAATGTGAAGCTTTGTCAGTACCACGGCCTGATGACGTCAGATGGTACTTTGAAGGAAAAGAAATCAATTTTATTCAAGATCCCGTAAGTATAAAATAAATAAAATAAGTCTTGTAACTTCTTTTTCATTGAAATTGTAATTTTTGGTGTAATTGTAATTGTTTGTTTTATTGTTTAAATTATCAATTCATTTTTATTGTTTTATATTAACATGTATTTTTCAAAAAATGAATTTAATATTCAATGTAAACCCACTGTTTCTAATTTTTATTGTGCACCAGAAATCGTTTTTGTTATTGAGTAAATGCTGTAATATTTTGGTTTAATTGCAATAATAGTTTTGTTTATAAATATTATTATTTTATAACTCATTATGTTTCAAAAGTCTCATATTTCTAATCCTCTAAAACTGCTTTAAATTATTTATTACAACAATCATAATAATTTTAGGACTACGCAACAAAACTAGATGATTCTTCACCAGATGGTATAATAAAATCGAGTCTAGTGATACGGGCTAGCCAATCCAAACATTACGGAATTTATAACTGTAGCGTGACGAATGAATATGGGAACGCTAATGTTGCGATTTTGTTGAAGCCTTTGAGTAAGTACACTATTGAAATATCTAGTATCTATCTATTAAGAAATATTTGAGAAATATTTGATAGATTATTGTGAAATTTGGGTAGTGATTGTGAAAATATAGGGCAAAATTGATGAAAAGTAAAGAAAACTTTTTGCATAGAGTGGTTAAGTAATATTTGACCGTTTATTAACATTGTTAATAATATAATATTATGTTTTTAGTAGATTGACTAGTTTGTTATTTAGTGAATGGTTATTACGACAAGAGATTAAATTGAAAATGAAATATAATATTATCATTGTTCTACTTATTTGGTTATTATTAGCTTATAGCGTTTTGTTTCAAAATTTATTTCGCAGAATATTTTTTCTCTATTATTAAAATTAATATATTTTATCTGTGGTACAACCAAATTAGTTTCCTAATTCTCATAGAACATCATTTCTTAAATCGTCTCGTAGAATAATACCTATATTTTTTGTCAAGTTCCTTAATCTTAGTCATATCCTCAAAATAAACCTCGTACTCCCCATCCCAGGCTTCCTCGCCATCCTCAACCCAGACATCCTCCCCATTCTCAACCCGGGCATCCTCGCCATCCTTGACACAGACATCTTCGCCATCCTCAACCCAGATATCCTCAAGCCTGGCATCCTCAACCCGGGCATCCTCGACCCAGACATCCTCGACATCCTCAACCCGGGCATCCTCGACCAAGACATCCTCGCCATCCTCAACCCAGGCATCCTCAACACAACACAATTTTAGTGTTAACAACACAATTTTCCTTTCAGAAACTCTGCCCCTCTTCATAATCATAACCGGTGTGACATCTGGCATCATATTCTTCTCTGCCCTAGTCATTCTTCTGGTGATATGTCACAGAAGAAGAAGACAGAAGACACAGATTAACGAGAAACCAGATGTGACAGTCACTGGTGACGCTTATAAAGAGAGTGATAGAAGTTCTAATATTAGCGATTTGAAACTACAGTTACCGCAGGGAGATAGTTTTGATCTGGTAAGTTATTTTGATTATATTGGTATAATTTAATTGGATAAAAAAATTTGTAGGAAAATTGAATTTTTATTCCTTCTCGATGATACACGTAATCTATTTAAACCTAGAAGGGGTTAATAGCTATGATTTTTAAATTCTAACAAGATTCCTGGAAGTGAAACTTTGAAGACGTTGAGAGTAAAATTTCAAGGTTGCGTCATGGCAATACCGTCACGTCATGGCATAAGGCGCCGATTTTGGTATCTTTGAATCTTGCCAAAGCAGTTTCACTTCTGACACGTGTGCTCGGCACACACGCTTTTTTAAATTTTGCGTTGAAAGATATTTTATGTTCCTTCCATAACTTGCTTAATCTGTTATATTATTTATGATTTAACTGCACATTCTTTAACCACAAGGTAATGAGATTAGCATGGTATGCAAGTCTAAAACTGTATCGTATTTCTTGCATTGTAAAATTATCTTTAATTCTATTACTAAAGGTGTTTGTACAATAAGTTAATAAGGACGGATTGTAAAACTACTGATAGATGGTCTCTGTTATGTCTCGTTAAAATTTAGCAATTTGTGACTTCTCTAGTAGATAGATAAACATCCTTAGAATAATGATTTTATGTTATTATATCAATATGTTTTAAATTACTTATATTTTCTCTCTACATAGCTCTAGCAGTATTATTTACAAACAATTTATTAACTTTAATATTTTCGACTATCATCTTCATTCACATTATTTCTATTGGGATACACATTAAAATTCCCACTTTCTACCAGAAATACACCAACTCCAATACTTCAGAACTCCCAATGAAATTCCCAATTTCTACCAAACATATTTCTACCAAAAATTCTAACACAAAATTCCCAACCAGGAATACACGAGTTCCGAGCGTTCAGACAAGAACCAAGCGGGTCTCCCGCTAGCCGGGCCCGTCCCGCTACCGAACATACGACACGACGATCCGATGTTACAGTTCCGATACAGTAACGACTACTCCGATCAATCGTATGCTGATCATTATTTTAAGGTAGGTTCATTCTTTTTTATTATCTTTTTGTTATCTCTCTCTTATAGTTGTGATTAGTATGCTGATGATTATTTTAAGGTAAAATTATATTTTATATTAATTTTATTATGTGTTTTCCTAATATCTCTTATAATTATGATTTGTATCTGCTCTCTATAGTTTTCTGAACTTACATTTAATGCAGAAAAATATATCGTGTATATTATAGAAGAATACAAAAACTTGAAACGATTTTGATGGTCTCTTTTATCATTTTTTACCTAATACTTTTCTTACATTCCATTAAATTTAATTAAGATATGATGTACAGTTTTGATACTACCTTACTTGTATGATACTACCTTACTATTTTCATTAAAATTTCAGCAAGATTTGGTGCAGTTTACGAGTTTCATAATGTTATTTTAATTGATTTAAAAAGCAAATACAATCAAAATGTCAAACACTAATTTACGGCTTTGTTATATTTAGAATCCAGCAGCCTATGTATACGACTATCCACAAGGCTATGTACCTCCCCCACATTTGAGGGTACAATCCCCTCCACAATTGGATGTTCCTTCTAGTCGGTAAGTGACATTTTATAGAATTTAATCATTTTTTTTTAATTTAAACTTAAAGTTTTCATTTTTATTGCATAAAAAATTAACTCATTTCACTTGTTGTTTAACAAAAATGCCCCAATTAAATTAATTTCAAAGTCATTCATATACATGTTCATTACCAATTACAAAAATAGTAAGAGTAAAATTATAACCATTTCATTAACAAATTCGTGTAACGTGTACATGACAGACAAAGATAATGCGAAAATTTTCAAGTCGATTACATCAATAAACATTTAATCAGTATTAGTAACCATATTTTTTAACCCATTCAGAATTACTTTTTTACTAGCTTCACATTTATAAATATTCTAATTACAAATAAAATATTTTTGGCAACCCTAGATCACTGCAAGGTTCATTAACTCGCAGTATAGACACAGCGTCAACGCTTCCCTTATCAGCGGGCAATGGATCGCAAAGCAATTCGTTGCAGCGACCGAAAGGCGAAGAAACTGACGCTATTAACAATTTAGGGTTGCCAGTTGGCGGTGAAGGTAATTTTTGTTTATTTTTTAATTTCTGTATATAAGATAAAATTTGAAGTTACTTTAGTCCCGTGTTAGATTGAATAGCAGATAAAAAAAAATTGCAGTCAAATATTTTTTCGCCTGTTTTTAGTAATAAGTGGTTTTCTTGTAAATCATACATTTTTATAACTATCTTTTTAATATAAGTTGTTTTTAATGAAAGAACTGTCAAAATTGATTCAGTAGTTATTAAGTACATCCATTAGATACAAAGTCACAAAATGAACGAAAATCATTAATTATTTTACATAGATTATACTTTTTAACATCGATATTAAGATATTAATGTATTTTTTTATGAAAAAAATCAGGACCTCAAGTAGCAGTGCCGTCACAAGCAAGTAAAGGCGGTGTGGACTTACGTTATGCCGCTACGTACGGGAATCCATATTTAAGAAATAGTTCTTTAGGTAAGTTTATTAGTATTATAATTGATAGTAATTCTTTTCACTAATTAAGATTACAGTAGATAATCGCAATTGAATAAATCTTTACTGTGACACAAAAAAAAATGTAGGCTTACAGTGAAAAAGTATTGTTCTTTCTTGCCTGTAAAAATGTCACAAGTATCATATTATGTTGTTTTTTGTGTGTTTTTTTAGATGTTTAATGTTTTATTTGTAAGAACGTGCTCTTTAGAATTCCATTAGCGCTGCTTATTTGGACGAAGATTTGAACACAGCTCCATACTCGATCTTTTTCTATTAAAAACTATTTAAAATCAAAAAGTGAAGTCCCGTGTCCCCTAGTGGGGTAAGGGGCAGATGCATTATTCATACATCTGTTTCACTGATCAATTTTCTTTAGGGACAAGTAGGTGATCAGCCTTCTGTGTCCTGCTAGACCGAGACATTTTTTTTCTTCGTCTCCACTGGGAATCGAACCCAGGACCCCTCGGTTCTACGCTCACGCGTCAATCACTGTACCAAGGAGGCGGTCAAAATTAAATTTAAAATCAGCATTATATTAAATCCTCTAGCAAATATTAATAAAAAATTATATTTTATTCATTCATTCATTCACCCAGGCTACCCGCCAGTACACACAGCGAAACCAGCATCAACCCCCGCCCCACCGCCATACACCGCGCGACATGCGCCAGGTACATAGCTTAGGTAAATATGCGCATACATTATGCATGCGTGCTAGAATATCACCAGAATCATAATCAGAATCGACATAATTATCTACACTAATATTGCTTAATAATATCTTTTTTTTATATTAATAACTAGCGGTCCGCCCCGGCTTCGCCCGTGGTACATATGAAAAATAGATGTTGGCCGATTCTCAGACTTACCCGATATGCACAGAAAATTTCATGAGAATCGGTCCACCCGTTTCGGAGGAGTATGCAGACTAACATTGTGACACGAGAATTTTATATATAAGATAAGATAAGATAAGATATCATTTTATACAATACAATAGACTCACTATCACGTTAAATATTGAAGAGTTTTCGAATAAGCAAGACTTTAATGTTAATTTAAATAGATACCTATTTAAAAGAACGTCGCTCGGACATTTTGATAACCTTATATAAGGCGATTGTGAGTTTATTTTTTATGACTTACTTGACTTAAGGTCCTATGGCCCCTATGTGGGGCAGAGGGCGTCCACAGTGCACCGCCATCGCGTTCGGTCTTGGGCTACGCTCTTCAGCTTATTTTTTATAGGCTTACTTTAATAGATAAAGTATTTTCACTTCATAGTATAAAACAAAGTCGCTTTCTCTGTCCCTATGTCCCTTTGTATGCTTAAATCTTTAAAATTACGCAACGGATTTTGATGCGGTTTTTTTTAATAGATATAGTGATTCAAGAGGTAGGTTTTAGTATATAATTTATTAGGTTTTAGAAAAAGCAGACGAAGCCGCGGGCGGTAAGCTAGTATATTAATAAGCTATAATTCTAAATAATATAAAATAATGTATTATATTTTTACAGGTTTACAACAAGCAACGAACGTATAGCGAGAGCTTCCCGTTTAATGTAAATAGTGAAGTGAAGTGGATTTAGTGAAATTTACAACGACACTTATGTGATACGAAATATTAAAGAAACACTACAAAGTTATAAAGTTTTTTTTATAATATAGTGTTTTCTCAAGTTCGATTCCCGTTTGGTGCAAATCGTCGATTATTCTGTCAGTATTTAATGTGTGTGTGTTCAGTCTTGTAATTTTTTTTACAATTACGAATAATTTCGTAATAAAAAAATAATTCAGTTAAACTGTACATATATACAATTTTTGTATTTAGAACAACTCGTATTCAAATTTAGAATGTTCTTCATTCAAATTTGAATATAGAACAGTGACGTCACGCATCTAAACAAATTCTGACGTAGATTTTTGTAATATATGTTCCTAATTAAATGATACGACTGATTGTAAATAATAGACTAAGTGTATACAGATGTATAAAGAATTTAAAAAGTTTAGAGTGCATATGCATGCTTTAATTATTTAAGAATATATGAATATTACAATTACAATTTAAATTAATTATACAAATTGTTATAAACACAATTGTAATGAACAAATTTGGGTTCATTACAAAATGTTGAACATGTAAAACAATTTATTAATATAGAATTGTTCACAGACATTGAAAGATTCAATCTATAAAAACTATTAAAATTATTTTAATTATTCTGAAAGCCTTATAATTAATTGTACAGCTATGAAAAAGATAATTAGTCCACATTTAAATTATGTATTACAATTTCTGTAAATATTACAATATTATAAAAACATTTATAAGTTTTGTGTTGATTATTTTTTTATTGTAAACTGTATTTAGATTAGCTAGATATAATAATTGTGAAACAATTTTTTTGACATACAAATTATAGGCTAATTTGTAGAATAATATTATGTAATACAGAAGGTTTTTATATCCTATTTTTTACTTTTCTCAGTTTAAAATCAAATTGCAAATACATTTTTAATTGTAATTTTACTCCTAAGACGTTTTTTGATTCATGCGAACGAAAAATGTCGTCCTTTTTAAATATTTCACTTTTGTTTACTATAAAAATTTCAATTATTATATCTAGCTAATACTAAATGACACTGCATTTTATTATTATATTCATTGATAAATATAATTATTATATTTTTGCTCAATTATAGTGAAACTTACATGATTAGAATTTTTGGCATTTGATAAAAAATATGTATTTGGCCAATTTGTAAACGAAATTACTGGAACGAAAAATATGAAATTTTTAGATTATAATATTCTGTGATAAAATATATATTTAGATAGTTCTCGAAGCTTCGATGGTCAGTTTATTTTGTATCGTGTGCGTTTTTATTATCAAGTGATATAAATATATAAAAAAATCTGCATGTTTGTTTTTCTGTTGCATGCGAATACGCTACTTTTGTTTAAATATACATATTTGATGACAGTATTCCTTGTTTTATTTTAATACCCTATGTTTATACCCATTTTTTATTATTTGTAGTAGATATGCCTCTGGTAATCTCTAAAATCAACATATTATTTCAGATAGCAATATTTTAGATAGCAAATATAACTACATAGTATAAAACAAAGTCGCTTTCTCTGTCCCTATGTCCCTTTGTGTGCTTAAATCTTTAAAACTACACAACGGATTTTGATGCGGTTTTTTTAATAGATATAGTGATTCAAGAGGAATGTTTAAGTATATAATTTATGAGGTTTTAGATAAAGCGGGTGAAGCCGCGAGCGGTAAGCTGGTATTTTAATAAAAGTCATTTTACTTTTAGTATTTGATTATGTTGTTAGTAGGACCTAACGAGGACCCGAATTCACTCGTACCTATGCTTAAAAAATTAATTTCTGGTTTTATCGACACATAAACTTTATTCATTTTGTAGAACTCTAACAAGGGTCAAAACCAAAACTTTTTAACTTCTGCAATCAACCAAGAACAAACAATATAGCCTCTAATAATTACAAAAAGTATTTTAACTCCACAAAGCAATTTTTATCAAGGATTCACAGTTAAGTCGAATCATTAAAGAGTAATCAACTTGCAGTTAGTTTTGTTTTTGTCGACCTACACCGTAAGTTATAAAGTTGGTAATCTCTATGGTGTGAAGGAAAATATTATAGAAAGGTCTGTTCAGGTAATAAAAAATTGGTAAAACTAACCCTAAAAATGGTTTATAGAAACCTTTAGTTCATTTTTTAATATTTAAGCACAATAATTAAGCACTATAAGTTGAAAGTAGAGTTATTACTACTAATATTACAAATGCGAAAGTCTGTATGTATGTTTGTTGTTTCCTTTCGAAGCGAAGAAGCGAAGCTAAGGGCGAAATTGTACGCCACATGGCAGATCACAGCGGATCACCTCATACAATGTAATAACCCTTATAACCTGTGAATAACAATAAATCATTTGAATTTGAAAAGCTGTGTTTACATATTTATTCTCTGAACTACGCTTATATTTTGTACATAACCTTAATGTACAAATAGTTATCTACAAATTATGCAAACGTCTTTCAGAAAGGTAGTTTCTATTATTTACTTTTTAGTTTTTACATAATTTCAAAAAGGCTCTCAAAAGAGCTTTTATATATCCAGGAAATTGTGTTGTCTGTTTGCGTATTACAATACTCTATTTACATAAGTTTTATTGGAATGGAGTTCGTAAGTATTAAGTTAAATGCCTTCCGAATTTATATTCTAAATGAAAAATAAAAAATTCATAAGCGCTTGTAAAAGTGAAAAAGTTACAGGGTAGCTTCTCAATGTATTCATGATTTAACAAGTGTTAAAAGTTTCATAAATACGTAGGTATAACTGACTTTATAATATATAAGTTGCCTTTGATTTCACAGGAAGATTTTGACTTGGTACTTCAAGAGGACTTCGAAAAACCAATAGTTTAAAAAATCTATCGACCAATTAAGTATTATACTAACTTCATAGGAGTAGCACATACATAAGAGATGTGTAATCTAAAATACTAGATTCTGAAAAATTGCATTGTAATCGGTTCAGTAGTTTTTATGTGAAAGAATAATAAATATCCATCCTCAAAAACTTTCGCATTTAGGTATAATATTATTAGGATACCGTAATATACAGGGTGGGTTCCAAAATCTAAAAGATATATTTAGTCTTCTAGGAGCGTTTTCCTAAAGCTGTGACGGTTTAAGTACCTGTCCTTACTGACCTGTCTCAAAAATCAATTTTTCGAAGTAATCGAATAAAGTTTTAGACTTAATCCTACCCATAGGTTGCCTGGTAGAAATCGCTTAGTAGCAATAAGGGCGCCTTTTTAGCTTATAACATAATAATATTGTCTGTTTCTTTTTTATGTGTATTTGGTGCTGTATAAAGTGTATTTATTATTTATTAATCATTAGAGACTTTATACAACAGACGAAGTCACGTGCTACCAGTATTATAGATTCCATTACATTTATAATACGAGTGGTGTAAACTATTTTTTACCACACACAAACCAGTCAATCGACATTGTTGGACAGATCGCAGAGCACGGGAGTCCTGTGGTTTCTGTTTTTGTATTTATAATGCGTTAGGTTTCTAGAAAACTGGAATGGTGGCTGGAATAATTAATTATGATATTTTTAAGCCTGACAATTATTTTCTTACATTATCTGAAACAGAAAGCGAATTAAATACGATTTCTTTCTTTTCTTTCTTTCATTTACGTGAGTATTTAGATATTTATTTTAAATGCTCTAGAGCTAATTCTAAATATTGTGTTATTTAATACATTAATAAAATAGGATAAAGCTTTGCCTTTTTAACAGTTTCTGATATATTTAGAGAAGGTTTAGTTATAAGCGAGCTCTATAATGTCTGCAAGCATACCTATCTCTCAAACAGATGAACCGATTTTCGTACACTTTTAAATGTTATTTTTGTATTGTTGGAAAAAGAGGTAGTTGTCTCGGAAATGGTGAAGGATCGCAGCTGTAAATAAAGGTAAAAAATAAATAATGATGATATTAATTAAATTTAAATGTTGTTAAAATGATTGCGAGTTCAGGTTTATTCATAGAAATCTAAATAACAAGACACTATAGGTTTATTACTACTTATTACTTTAAAATTTGAATTTGAATTACTACGTATGATATAATATTTGGAACTACCCCAGGAATTTATTTTAATAGAGTGATTCTAGAAAAAATTGTTGTACATATTGTTCATATATTGTTTTAACTTATTTATTTTATATGCGAGCTTGTTCTCTTTATTTCACACGTCCTGAAATAATGTTATATTCCTGTTTTAATTTTAAGCTCATTCTTTCACTGAAAACTTTACCTGTCTATGCCCTAAAGAAATATAAACATTGTTCTCTTTATTTCACACGTCCTGAAATCATGTCATATTCATGTTTTAATTTAAGCTCATTCTTTCACTGAAAACTTTACCTGTCTATGCCCTTAAGAAATATAAACATTAACATCAAACCACAACTGCCCCTGGAGCACTTTTGTCCCCTTTACTAGTCAGTGCAGACACATTTAACACCTAGTCCTTTCATAAACACTAAAGCCTCTAAAATAGCTG
This sequence comes from Colias eurytheme, assembly GCA_907164685.1. NCBI lineage: Eukaryota > Metazoa > Arthropoda > Insecta > Lepidoptera > Pieridae > Colias > Colias eurytheme. Next base: position 7,402 of record CAJQZN010034558.1, on the reverse strand, counting down.
ATAAAGTTAAAATAACATGTCTAGACACTCTTAGTAACCCTAGGGTAAGTAAGATAGCGAGTACATTGTTAGAACAATGTTGTATGTGTGGAAAAATGTGTATGTGTGTGTGAAACGGGAAGTATAGTACTGGATGTGCCCTTTTTTGAAGGGTTTATTTTGTTGGAAATTCGAGATGTATGTAGTATGTTGTTACTATGAGTTGCTATTCTTTAACCCATTGAGCCCCGAACGGCCCGATCGGTCCACGACACAATAGATTTTCTATTGTGTCTGTGATTCCGGGGCCTGAGTTATTACAGTTAATGCAAATAGCTAAGGATGATATAAATATTTGATTAATACATAGTTTTATAGAAAGAATAATGAGTGGACATGCTTACACAGGTTTATTAGGTCTTCGACTTCTTTTTATGTTTCGTTATAAGCTGAGCAATACAATTTTTAATCTATCTACGCATTAATCATATCACTCTAATCAGAAAAAAAACAACTTTAACACTTAAGTACTCTCACTTAAGTTTAAACACTTAAGTGTTACGACGAAACCGACATGTTAAAACCAACGTGCACTTGATGATTTAACCGCAACATGAAGAATATGATAACGTTGATTATCTTATTATCGTAAGGATACATTTTTCCAAAAACTAGCCTTAGCTCATTCTTCGATAATCTCTAAACAAATAAACTATATAAATATTGTTTTATTATGCCATATCTAGTAACTATAATCCCAGTGTTTATGACAAGATGGCAGAATGTACCATAAACAAATATTTGTATTAAGGGCACTTTATGAGCCATAATGTGATATTATTTTACCCGGCTTGTTACGGTACACCGTGGGCATGGTCAATAAAAAGTTCTACCATAACCGTGTATGGTTTTAGGGTTCCTTAGGAGTTATTATAAATAACTGTTTGTTTGTCTGTTCGTCTGATAAAAATATGTTTTAATGTCGTGGTTCTAGAAAAATATAATATAAATTATTTTTACACTTATTATTTGATAGGTTTCTGCTTGTGGCTTCACCCGCATGGTCGAATGAAATTCTCACAGTAAAAAAGTACCCTATACTTATCCATTTTGTAAAAATTTTAAATTTATGCAATTTGCATCTCAACAAGTGTGAGAAGAATTATTGTATAGACCATAAAAATATGAACCAAGAATAGTCTATGATCTTTTGTTATCTCCGTTCCAAATTTCATCGAAACTGGTTCAGCTGTTCAGAAGAAATGCACAATTAGAAGGATAGGCCGATAAACAGTATTTGTATTGAATATAAACTTTTGATAATGTTTTTATCGACGCTACAATGATTTCTACAGAACCCTTTGTCAGAAAGTTTGACTTATGCTATGCTGGTTTATTATGTCAATGAATTTGATAACCTTGTAATAAAACGTACTACGTACGACTTTACATAATGTAAAGTTTCATGAAAATTCGGTATTCGTCAATTAAAATACGATTTTTGTGGTTATATTTCTCATTTATTGGTACAAAGGTTATGGTTGCAATTGGTAATATAATATACAAAGTAAGAAGTTTTCGAATGTTATTAAAATATGGTTAAACGAGATTTTCTTTTAAATTATTACAACACAATACAATACAAAATTATTTATTTAACACACACATACAGAAGAAAAGAGAAAAACATACAACAACGTGATAAACAGGCGGCCTTATCGCTTTCAAGCGATCTCTGCCAGGCAACCTCAACCTTTGGATAGGATTAGTTTTATGAAATAGTTTTAGTATTAGTATTTTTAGTTAAACAATCAAGTAAAAGCATTTGAATATTGAATAAAAAAATCTTTATAGAATTGAAAAAATCGATCTAGCGGCGGGATTATTCAATATTTTGTTTTTCCTTATAACGTCTTGTACTGCGCAATTTTATGAGTAGGTATATTGTCTTTTATAGTCTTCTTTATATGCCTTGGTAAACGAATTTCTCACGGATTATTAACATAGCACACAACAATAGTAAAATTCATTAATTAGAATAAAATATGTTTATTACATTATCGTTCACGCCCACACATTACTTTGGTTTCACGTAAAAAAGTCATTAAAAGTGCTAAATGCTTTCAGTAAATAACATATTAATCATCTAATGTTGTAATGTTTAAAAACCATTTGTCTGTATATTTATAAATATTTAGGACTCACTATTATTATACGATTTATTTTAAATGATTCTCAGCAGGCTTTTTTATATATTTTTAATCTACGTTTTGTTAAGAAGTATTTACTGAAATTAATAACATAAACTGCTATGTATTTCCACTTATAAATAACTAATAATTTCTGACTTTCGAGGTAGGTACCAACAACCAGACTGATTAACAAAATACCACAAAATACACAGAAACTATTAATTACTATATTACTACTATATTCCCACCTCGTAATCTACATCAATTTCAGCCTAGTCTTAAACAGATCTAGATTTTATCCCACGGGGAGATTCCTCCAGTTAAATGAGAGGTTTTATTCTTGGAATTCGATTTATTTTTAGTGAAATCTACACTAATATTATAAAGCTGAAGAGTTTGTTTGTTTGAACGCGCTAATCTCAGGAGTTACTGGTCCGATTTGAAAAATTATTTCGGTCTTAGATAGCTCATTTACCGAGCAAGGCTATAGGCTATATTATATCATCACGCTGACACCAACAGGAACGGAGCCACGCGGGTGAAACCGCGGGGCGCGGCTAGTTATAATTAAAATATGAAATTTCTAATATAATTTTATGGAGTTGATTTAAACATGTAATACTGTATTTTTTCTAATTTATATGTTAACGGTACAAATAAATGTATTTTTTTTCTTTCTTTCTAATACTTTACACATCGATTTTAACGTATATTTAAATTCTAAATAACATATATAATTATTATTACAGAATACTAATACTTGTAATAGATAGTATGATGACGATGATTAAAAATCACCTATATTTATGGTGGAATTTATGTGTTCAAGTTGAATTTGACAAATATTTTGCATATTTTTAATTAAGAAAATATCACGAAAAATTGATAAAATTAAATTAAATATGCAAATTTAGTCATTTTTTATTGTTTTGTGTCGATATTTACTTTAGCGAAAAATTACAGTATTGATGATTTCCACTAAGCCTGAACGGGTTGAATTGAATCGCCCACCGGTGGGCCGCTTGGCGTTCAACGTGTTAAATATCCGTTTTTAATTTTATTTAATAATGAAAATTTCATAGTTTCAAAATTAAACTTTATTTTGATTGTGATAGAAGCGTTTTACAAAACATCGACTTCGACCATTTTTTTAATTTTTTATGTCATTGTCTTGTAACTACTCTTTTTCATTTATGTGGAATGTGAGTAAAGCCAGGGCACTAATATAGCAATGTTCATTGAGAAACATGTGTAATACGTTAGTGTGACGCAATGCCGCGCCTTCTCTAAACAATGGTGGTATTAATTTGTCACTGCGCCGCTAATTGAGTCAGTGTTAAGCAAGAGCGTGACATTATAATGAAATAAACATATTAATTTTATAGAAAACTAGTGGTCCGCCCCGGCTTCGCCCGTGGTACCTACATGTTTAAACTATCCTATCTCTCAAGTTGGATCGAACTGCACATGGTGTGCGAATTTTATTATAATCGGTTAAGTGGTTTAGGGGTCCATTGAGGACAAACATTGTGACACGAGATTTATATATATTTAGATTAATATTATGTTTCTTTAATTATAGGTATAGACCTGCATTGATTTTAATAATAAAGCGTTATTTCCCTAGGAATTAATTTACAATTTGTTAAGTAAATAATCAGTTATTGTAAAGTTTTAATAACGCGTGCGAAGCTGCGCTGGGAAAGCTAATAATAAATGGTCAATACATTATTCTGTTTTATTTGATGAGTAGATATTGCTTCGTCATCATGAGCCTATATTTTAGAAAATAGTACCTACCTACATACTTCAAATTAGAGTTTTGTAAATGTAGAGCAAATATTATAAGCTAACCTGAATTAAATCAAATTTCCGTGTAAATTCAGTTTGCATATTGAGATAAATTGTCTGAATAATAACTCAGGCCTCGGAATCACAGACACAATAGAAAATCTATTGTGTAGTGGATCGATCGGGCCGTTTGGGGCTCAATGGGTTAATTATTTAACTATTTATTATACCTTATAAATGCAGCAACTGCAGTTTCTACGATGTTTACTACGTTAAATATTTCGTAAGCCAACCCAGAAAGAACAAAAGCGTCGTTGTCGTACGATATTATTTTTAGCTGATGGTGGCATGATGCATAAGACCATCCAAGGTTTAATTGATGTAAAATATATGTTCCTACGCGTTTTTATAATTACACATGCGTTAGTTTATTAGTAAACATAAATATTTTATGATTTTCTAGATTATGATGTGTGAAATTTTTTTATTTTTAGGCTTAGTTTATGAATGAAGTGTTGTGTAGTTAGTGTCCTTCAACTTTATCTTATTTCGCATTTTAATTTAAAAATGTGTTGTTCGTGGAAAAAGCTACCAAGGGCTAAAAACTACTCGTTATTTATTTTTGAATAAATAAAAAACCTTTATGCTAATTAAATGCAATAATATTTTCAATACACATTTCGGTCTAAAGCATCTGCAATGCATATGGGTCTTTATTATCTACATTTACAGATGCGTATAGTTGCCAATTAAATAATGGACTGACCGGTTGGCTTGGTTGGTAGTAGCCCTGCCTTTCAAGCCAGAGGTCGTGGGTTCGATTCCCACCCGAGGCAAATATTTGTGTGATGAACATAGATGTTTGCTCTTTGTCTGGGTGTTAATCATCTATATAAGTATTTATTTAAAAATTATATAATATATGTTTGTTTATCAGCCATCTGTTTTCCATAACACAAGCGAAAGCTTAGTATGGGATCTGATCGTGCCGTGTGTGAAAATAGTCATGAATATTTATTTAATTAATACTATAGGATATACGGTAAATAAAGTACTTTAAATACTATCATGTTATTATACCTTGCAAAATTTTCTGACAATAAACATTCCGTTATTAAAAAAAAATTGTAGAACTGTACTTAAAAATCCATACTAATATTATAAGTAAATGCGAAAGTAACTCTGTCTGTCTGTCTGTCTGTTTCTCAATCACGCCTTAACTACTGAACCAATTTGCATGAAATTTGGTATAGAGATACATATTTTGATACCCGAGAAAGGACATAGTATAGGTTTTATCCCGGAAATCCTACGGGAACGGGTTTTTCTTTGAAAACGCGGGCGAAGCCGCGGGCGGAAAGCTAGTTGTCAATAAATTCACTGTCCACGACCCGGAATCACAATCATCAGTATTTCCATGGAAACATAACCTAACAAGAAACACACACAATAAAACATTCCTCACTAATCGGATTATCTCACACAATAACAATTTACGATATAACAAATATCAGAACAATATACATAGTGTAGTGATGAACTTTGAACTGGCCATATATATCGACTAGTCACATAGGAATTAGAGCAGTCTCTATGTGTTACCTAACCTGTGTTGGCTAGTGTGACCTCAGGATTAGATAATATTACTGTTGGCTATACGGGGTGTTTGTTTTGAATTGATTCGTTAAATTTGCAAATTTTCCTTCATCTGTACATAATATAAAACAAAATCGCTTTCCGCCGTCTGTGTTGTTTTATTTCTGAAGTGAAACTTTTTATCGGGGTTGGAAAAAAATTTTGTGTTACATTTTTTCGTTACGCGTGACATTTTTCCGTTACGCGCCATCTTTTTCTTATCCCTACCACGCGTGATTCGACGTATTTCTGTAAAGTTGCATATAGTAAATTATTTTTTGAAAAATAAGGTCATAAAAAAGTTTCACTTCTTACGTGTTTACACTAGTACACGCACACATTTTTTTTTGATAGAGACTTAATGGAGAGAAAAGTATAATATAATTTAATAGGTCAGAGATAAGGCGGCCGAAGCCGCGGTACAGTAAGTATTATCTTAATATTAGTATGAACTAAATTCTAAATCATGTCAGTCCTGAAAATATGCGCATCGAAACCTGTGATAAACGCATTTTAAAGTTACTTAACTGATCTAGAATGAAACGAATTCATTTTATAAATAGCATTTATTAGGACTTTTTGGGTGGAAATATTGATTGCTAAGCTCTAGGAACAATAATGATACCTATTCCCAAGCGACAATAAAATTAACGTCACTCTTTCAAAGAATTAGGCCGAGAACTATAACAATATCTATTTATTTTTATAGTAGGTAGTTCAATACAAGTTCAAAATCAATGTTTATTTCAATATTCAGTTTAATGGCATTAAGATGCTTTATAAATTATAATTATTTTAAGAATGTAAATCGATCACGAGTTGTTTTCGAAACCCCGTCTTACACCTTTTTTCTTTTTTGCGTATTTCTCATCAATGTTTAGGTACTTGAGATTTCTGGTCAAAGTAACTAATTAATTTTGTAGTGAAACTTCTTAAGGCGCATTGAGAGTAAAATTTCGAGGTCGCGTCATGGCAATACCGTCACGTCTTGGAGTAAGGCGACGATTTTGGTATCTTTAAGTTTCACTTCTGACACGTGTGCTCGTCACACACGCCCTTTTTTATTTAATTTACTTCTATCTATTAATATTGGAAGGTGCAAAAACAACACCAATACAAACAACACCCTATATAAAGGGTCGTATGCATTCAGGTAATCCTAATTGCTCGGATTTGAACCTGGACTCCGTCCAACTGCGGCCGTCGTCACATCTCCGCACTATCATCATTTATGTACTTGAGACAATGCCACTTATTGCTTTAAACCTTTAGACCGGGAGATACTGACACAAAATTTCGAGTCATTTGTAATAGGATGGCGGTTCTACAGGGGTCTTAGTACGCAATGACAAAAAGAGAAACGATGGCGTGAACGCTGGTACCGGCGGCTTAGTCGCGTGGGCGTTAGTCGAACTCGTCGGAAAATAGCGAAAGTCAAACGATTTGTAACAGTATGGCACTTATTTTTCCTGTAAGTTTGAGGATCAACAAATATAAATACAAAATTTCAAAGATCTATGTGTTGGAAATCTTCACTTATATAAATTAATAATAAATTAAGTTTTCAAGTATGACAGCACTTTTTCCCCCTACTAGAAGTATGGCAAATATAATAATGGTCACATTTTATCAAATACTCTCCAAAAATCCAAATGCAATACTGGTACAAAAAGTTTGGCGAAATAAAAATTTTTTGCAGATTTTCGGCGGTATGGCGACCATTTGGAATCGTCCGAAAAGTATGGCATGGCGATTTTTGTAAATGGCTGCACGACGATAGTTACCTGTGCAAAAGTTAGCCTGGT